>CAEGAD010065078.1:0-40565 GCA_903067055.1 Poeciliopsis paucimaculata
GGGGGGGGGGGGGGGGGGGGGGGGGGGGGGGGGGGGGGGGGGGGGGGGGGGGGTTTGGTGTGGTGGGTTTTTTTGGTTTTGTTTTTTTTTTTTTTTTTTTTTTTTTTTTTTTTTTTTTTTTTTTTTTCTTCGCCTTGCTGCTTATTTATTGTGCGTGTGGAGGAGAGAAAACGTACCGGGATTAAATTGCGCTTGGTGAATTTAGGATAATTTCAAGGCGAGCCTTTAGGTTTGGTACGCGGTGTTTTAGTTAACGCTGAGCAGGGAGTGGGATGTGGATATTTTGAGGCTTCAGTGTTTGCCTGTCTGCATCATCACACAGCACAGTGTATAGTTGCAGGCTGCACCTCCGCTCCCCCGCCCCGCCACCCCTCACGGTTTTGCAGCCGACGCAGACACCAGCGCGGCTTGTTAACCTTGACTGGTGTGGGAAACAGACACTTGAGGAGTAATAGACGGGATGCACCTCCCTGAGGAGGGCACACCATCACATCTTCTCACTTTTTCTACTTCCCAATTTGACACCTTAATTCAGTGATAGTAATCAGAGGTGCTTCCAGTACCCAGAAATTGCACTTAAGAGTAGCTATAGCACATTTTGACTCTCGTAAAAGTGAAAAGTAGAGTTCAAAAGTAAATTGGCTACTTAAAACTTCAGTATGCAACTTTTATTTTATTTTTTTTATCAGTTTTTTTTTGTTACATAGCCTATTTGTTATAACTGTCACTATATATTGACAAATATGAGAAATAATATGTGAAAAGAACGATCTCCTCCATCAATCACCCTCAGGTACTCGCTGCTAAATGTTCTAATGTTATCGGTGGCTATGCTAGCTAGCCTGAGCATTCATGACGGGCTATGCAAGCTGAAGCGTAGTAGAGAATAAAGGGAAGAAGGGATGAGCAGCACCACTTGGAATTGTGATTGGCAGCGCTAAGATCCTCACTGATTTGTTGTTTTTAGTTGGGAGAAGCTAATTTTTTCAGATTATCTTCCTCATAGCATACTGTCACAACATAGTGACTGTTTCAATAAATATTATTAAAAAAATATTTTTTTAAATAAAATTTATAAATTACACCTTTAAGTGTGGAACTTTTATTTTTAAGAAAATCATTTTTTCTTTTATTATTTGTTAAATATATATATATAAAAACAGTATGGTCTGAATCAGACAATCTGTGGAAAAAAAATCTATCTCCTTAATGAGTTTCTGAATAAATGCCAAAAACAAACCAAATAGAGCCAGGAGGAGGATCTTAGTGCTGCCAATCATTACTGTGTACGCGCTAATCAATGTGCTAAAGAAACCACTTAGCATTGTTTAAAACTTTAAGTTCATATTTCCCACTCCTGATATAAACAATACTCAAAATTATAGTAATTTATTTTGGAACAGCATGGATCTACTGCTGCCATCCATAAATGTATGTGTAAAACTACTTATTAATGTATTTTCATTTGCATTTTGGAGTGGGAACCAAAACTCCAGCCCAAAGGTCCACATCCTTGTAAATCCGGTCCTGGTCATCTAACAGAGAAATATATAAAGTTATGTGCAAATTCTGATATTTTAAAGACTAAAATTACATAATACGATTTCAAAATAACACAATTTAAGCAGAAAAAGCAATTTTCCAAAAACTGTTTTTAAATAAAACTTATAAAACGAATTAAATTAGAGTAGTTATTGTTGGAAAAGCATAGAAAACTTCCATAGACACTGTATGGTGTTTAATTCACTTGACCTCCAAATGGCACAACAGGCCCAGCAGATAGAAAATAACACTAAAACAAGGAAGTTTGTGTAGAAACAAGAACTCACACTTTAATAAACTGTAGTGAAGTGACATGTGTTTGGTAAAATATCCAGAAATGTTACTCAAATAAGAGTAGTGACACTTAATGAAATTATTAATCGATTAAAAGGACTATAAGTCTATTTTTTCCTTAAAAAAGTTACTCAAGTAAATGTAATTAAATGTAGGTAGTTACTACTCACCTCAGATAATAACGGTGAAAACTTGACTTTTAGTGAGTTGCATATGTGCAGAACAAAAAGTTTTATTTTTACAGTTAATGTGCTGGCGGGCTGTGCTGCACGCAGCAGCAGGAGAGAGGAATTTGGGGTGTATGGCTGAAACTAGATCTACTTCTGCTGAGTCAAAGGAAAATTTCATTTTTATGTTAAAGCTGTAGTCAGCAGCAGCAGCAGCTCATTCCCATAAGAACCATCTGAATGTATTCTATTTCTTGTGAGCTCCTGAGTTTTATAAAGTAGGCTTGGAAAAAGATAAACATCTGTGCTTGTTGTTTACATCAAAAATGCATTGATTTATAGATTACATTTTTATTTTATTTAAAACACAAGCACTGTTTTAAATAAAATACCATGGTTGTTGGCTAACATATGTATCTAAAGCAGTTTGGCATATTTTCCTCATTTGTGGTAACAAGGTTTTTCCTATATTCAAGTAGCTTTGCTAAATATTAGCATTGGAAAACATGTTAGAACTGCTGCAGAAGTCTATAGTTTATATGTTTCAGCTATAAACACTTTGTCAATATTAACACTCGAACTATGGTGTTACAAAACAGCTAATCTAAAGATTATTGGTATATTTTTAGCATATTTTGGTATTTGAGCCAAAAAGTGAGTGAAAGCTGCATTATTTCTATGCTTAATATATATAACATGTTTCTAAGCTTTTTATTTGTTGCTACATCCGAACATAAATAAGCACTGAATCAATTTTAGAATAAGTTTCTTTTTGGTTTTGTTGTTTGGTTGTTTTTGTATGGTTCATTTGAAAAATGGCTTCATATTTACATTTCTTACTCATTAAATCACCAAAAATAAATGAACTTTACAGTAGTTGCATGTCTTATTGAGAAATCTAATCTAAAATATCTATAATATTTTATAATCATAGTAATGTCATAAAACTCCAGGTGACGTGGATTTTTCCATTCAGTTTCGATTCAGTCACAGACTTTTCCATGAAACATTTTTTAAATTTCCATCTTTGCTGCTTCATCTCCTCTTTCTAAGAAGAATATTCCTCTCATGAAGAGTCAGAGTCTGGAAGATGCTTTTCTGTTTTAAGGTTGATGGCATAGAAGAAGTGTTTGGTCATTGTTCGGGCTGCTTCTGTGGGGGAAAAAAAAGGAAACGGGACTAAAATAGCTTCGTTTCAAGCTGGAGTCTTCCCTAACCCAGCTGCTGGCACAGATATCGCGCTCAGTATAAAGAAAGGAGAACAGTCCATTCTCATTAGTATGCAATGTGCCATCACAGCTTCCGAGGTCTGATAAAGGATCAGAGAATCAGCTCCTTTTACAGTTTACTGAATGCCTGGCCTGCCTTTTTAAGGAAAACCACACACAACAGTCACTTTGTTCAGCCATGTTTGAAATTCAGCTTAGGATGCCCATCAGGGTCTCCTACGTTTTTTGTTTGTTTGTTTGTTTGCTTTTTACTAATTTTGAGACTGATTTTATGGAAAATTTGGGTTAGAAAGTTAAACATTTAGTTGCTCAGTTTTGTGCACATTTGTATTGACTAGGGCTGCAACTGCAATTTGATTAACTTATCGATTATACTGACGATGAATCATTTAGTCGAATAAAAAATAGTCACATTCTGCAGATTTTTTAAAGTCAATATTAGAAAACATTATACAAATAATAATTCTTAAATAAGAAAATAAACATCACCTAAAGTGCAACAATATAGGATTCATTTAGTGTGTGCTTGATCATTTGTAGCAAAGAATAAATGTGCGTCTAAGAAGAATATTTATGTTTGCCATATTAATACAATCTGGGGATTATCTGTTTTATTTTTTTATTAATTGATCAATAATTGAATAGCAAAAGGTGATTAATATGAGAATTTGAACCAGAAGAAGCTAAACCTACAGACTAAGAATTCTTTTATTTGGTTCACTTTTCACTTAATTACTGTTCTACGTATGTTTTTCTTTCGGCAAGTAGCCTTTTTTTAGAGTTTGAATGAATCGATAAAATAACTGATTAATCGTGATTAATTTGAATAATCTTCAGTATTAACTAACCTCCTTCAGTCTGATACCTGTAAATAAAATCCAGTGCAACCTGCTACCTTAAATAAAGCTCAGCTGTTGGCACTCCACTGATTTCGCCTCTATGAACGAGTGACAGGAAGAAAGCTATTGTTCAAAGAAAGCCATAAGAAGTTCCTTTTACGCTTTGCCACAAGCCAAGAGATCAAGATTGACCTTTTTGACCTCCATGCAAAAAGCTAGGTGTGGCAGAAAGCTAACAATGCACATCAGCCCACCCCACATCCACGTGGCAAACATGGCTGTTCACAGGTTATTGATAGAAATGGAGACTTGTTTTTATAAATCAAAATAATAAGAAAAACATGTTTCAGATTTTAGGATTTATGATGATTAAGTCACCCTGTTCCTACAAAAACAATATTGTTAGTTTATTATTGAGAAGGTACAAAAAAAGTCACATCAAGTTCCGCGGTTTTACTTTTTAAAAATGTTTTTTTTGTTGTTGTTGTTGTTCCTGAAAGTACTTTTGGGTTGATAATTTTGGCCCAAAACGTTACAGGCTAAAAGAGCTAAAACTGGAGATGAGGTTTTCCTTCCACCCTAAACAAACATCCAGAGGTCACATAAAAGTCCAGTGAATTAAAAACTGTGTTTGAGACGAGGCAAAATGTAAATAAAACATTTCTGGTATCAGAATACTTTTCCAAGTTGCTTTATTATTCATAAACATAATGATTTCCAACAAATTAAAGTCTCATTGCTGCTGCTAGCGATCTGGAAATATTGTTTTGAGGTTTGAATATTTTGATTCCTGTATGTTTTGAACATTTTAGCAGTTATGTTTTTTTAATACCTCCCACTTTATTACCTCTATGGATGTATTTTTACAATTCTAAATTGAGAATTTCCTGACCTAATTTCATAGTCTCCAGTTTCAGGAGCAGATAATTTCCGTGTTTTGATCACCGTTATCTTACCTAAAGCTTTACTGTGTCTTGGCTCTGTTCTTTTTCCTGTCTTTTATATATATGTCTTTTATCTTTTTAAACCTTGCTTCCATTTATAAACCAGATAATGAGATTGCCCACTCGACTCTGAAGCAAAATGTCTGGCCTGTAATGGTCTCACAGTTCACAGAGCAGCTGGCTGACCTATTTTAAAGGGAAACGGTTCAATACTGAACACTTTAAACAGCCTCTGATGATTGTGCATGTTGCCCTTATACTTCTGTCTGCTTTTGCTAAGAAAAATTATGGTGAAATGTGAAAATTGTATTTAAAGAGGAATCGAAGTTGGCAGTTAATCTGAAATGTCAAAAGATTGTATAATTGGTAACTGCCTTCTTGAAGGACAACTGTTCCTTCTTTTTTGAATATTGTGTAGTTGGACAATTTTTTTTTTGTTTTGCAATATTATTCATATTTTTGATACCTTGTTATTATGCGTAACCATAGCAACAGGGTGATTTGCAACAGGGAACAGCTGATAAACATTGGAAAAGCGGAAATAATGTCTAATTTTCCCTTTTGGATTAATAAAGTATTTTTGAATTGAATTTAAATAGTAAAGCATCTAAAAGGAGTGAAAAATGCCAACATTCAAACTGCTGCTTGACTGGAACCATTTAGCATTCATGTTATTGTTGTATAAGAGTAGCAATTACGCATTTACATTGAAATTTGGCATCTTTACCGTACAATAATTACTTATTGTCTAAATGCCATAATTTGGTTGTTTTCAGTGGTTATGAATTTGTGAAACATCCCTGTTTGATGTTTAAGCTTTTGTTTTTCCCAAAAAGATGTATCCCAGAATCACAAAAGGTAAACAAATCAGCACTGTTTATGGAATAACTGACCCAAAATGTTTTCTTAACTAACCCCGGTTAAGAAAACATTGCTGTGTCTCCACAGCAAGGTGGAGACACTTAAACTTTGCTGTTGTTGTGGTAAAATTATTTTTCAAATATTTGAGTGCTGCTTATATTCATGAAAGGTTAGGTCCACACAGCATTCGAATGAGACCCAAATTAGATTTTTAAAAAAAAAACATATAGTAGACAGCTGCAGTTGATCCGAAACGCTGATGCTCGCGTTCTCACTAAAACCGGGAAGATAGAGCACATCACCCCCATTTTAAAGCCTTTACATGGCTCCTTGCAATAGACTTTAAAAAACTGTTCTTAGTTTACAATTCGCTGAATGGCTTAGCACCAAAAGTGCTGTTGTTGTTGTTGTTGTGGTTGTGTTAACCTTCCGGATCTCTCGGATCTTCTGGTTCTGCAGTATTCAGCTTCTGTTCACCACAAACTTTCAGAAAACTGCAAAACAGCTGAAACAATGAGTTCCACCTTTTTAGAGTTGCTTTGGAACCATAACCAATGGAACATAGACCAACATATTTGTGGTTTAGTGGTGATTTTAACTTGTTGCTGAAATGCGCTATACAAATCAACTTGATTGCTTCGTCGGCTGGTTTTACCGCTATACGCGACAAAACGCTTGTCTGGAAGAGACAAGCGTTTTGTCATTGACTTTCATTCAGAAACCACTCGTTGCATTCTTGTTTGCTGTGCAGGAGGCTCTATTTCTGCTTTTCAAAGATGTACAGTTGTATAATTGGACATCTGTTTGCAGCAACTTTCACGTGCGAGGGTGAATGTTGAGTTGGATGGTCTTGGCCAGCAGCAGTTTATTGGGATTTCACTGCAAAAACTCAAAATCTTATCAAGTTATTTTAGTCTATTAAGGTAAATATCTTCAAATAAGACAAAACTAATGTATGAATAGCTTTTCAGTAATATACAAGAGTTTGATGATAATACTATTTCGGTTGATAGATAATTTCACTTATAATAACATATCTTTACCATATTATAAGTGAAATAATCTGTCAATGGAACTAGTACTTTTTATCAATATTAAGGAATTATTGACTTAAAGAAGCTCCTATATCTTGCTGAAAAGTTATTTATGAGTTTGTTTTATCTTATTTCAATTGTATTAAGATATTTTCACTAGAAAGAAGACAAAAATATGTGGTGAAATTTTGTGTTTTACAGTGTTAAAGTGACAAGAGGCCCTAAAACGGCTCATTCTGAAAGGAGCTCAAAATGGGCAAATCTCATAATCGAATTTATACAAAAAAATGTAATGGACATATTTTATGTAGCCCATAAACCTTTCCTAACCTGTTCAACGAAGCGTAAAAAGTAATTATTATGCCTTGGAAAGAATTTAGGTTGCAGCAACCACGTTTGGGTTGAGCTAACTCATGAGAACGATTGAAGAAAGGAGGTTGGATTTGAGTAATCTCTTGTGAAGAGTATCCTGCAGGATTTTCATCCAGTCTTTTTCTCTCCTAAGCATGTTTAATTTCCAGTTTCACAGTTTTTGCTCTGAAATCAGCCCGGTCTCAGTCCGTCAGCTGCTGCTCCACTTCTTAAATCACTAAAGTCGGTGTTGCTCTCGCACCATTGGCTGCTGGCTTTGAATGCTGAGCGGATTATCCCGCTGCCATGGTTACAGCAAACAGGAAATGCCTGGAGGCAGGTAGTGCTGCGGGCTCGTTCTAGTGTGCTGTTTGCCGCTTGTGGGTGGGGTGGGTTTTGGCGGGGGGGACTTGGCTGTTTTACTGTTACCCCATCTTTCCATCTGCTCTTGCAGTGGTTCCTTTTTATAGGCGCTGGATGCTTTGTCCCTGAAACTCTTATTTGTGGCTTAAAAGAACCTTGGAAACACAGCACAACCATCCAGGAGGAACACGGCTGCTTTTCATCTATTTCCCCACAGTTAAAAGTTCCAAATCACTTTGAGCACAAAACATCAGCAGATGCCGCCTTTATTTCCAGTTGTCATGGGAGACTTTTCTCTCTTTCTCTGCAGGTTCTCCTTCGCTGCACAAGCCTCGCTCGCTGTGAGAAATCAGCGCTGAAATGTACTGCTTCCCTCCTTTAATCCCCCCCTCAGAGAAGGCGCAGGTCGCGCTTTTGTGAAGTCCCTTTGAAGGCAGCCGTCGGCCATTGAGTTGCTCGCCGAGAACTCTGGCCTTTAAGCAGCTTGAGCTGAGTTTTGTCTGCAGCTATTAAACTGAAGAAAGAGAAGCGAGGGGCCCAGCGGTGGGAGTGAATCAGATTTTCTCCATGCCCTCTGTACAGTCCACATTCCCCCTAGTGCACCCCATCTGTCTGTGACAATAATGTTGACAAGGGCAGGTTCACAGTCTCTGGTATGTAAACGTTGCCACTGGGAACTGCAAGTTATCCCTCAGCACTCATATAAAATTTGACTCCTCTCTTTCTCCTTCTCCCCTCTGCGTAATTGGTAGATCTCTGCAGTTTTCTCTTAAACACATTGAAGCAGAAGGTTTTTCGTTTCCAGTTTTTGAATGCTTCAATTCATAGTTTTTTGGTCCTTAATTTTTAATCATATACATCATTTTGGCCAAGTAGTTTACAAATATAAAAGTCTGAAAAAGCAACAATTTGTGGCAGATGTTTGCAGTTATTTGTTACTTTTTAACTGACTTTGTGATAGCCAACAAAAACTTGTGCATTATTTGACCGATTAATCGAGTAATTGGATTAAAAAATGGTACATTTTGTAGATTTTTCATTTAACCGCTGATACCTTCTTATATAATACTAGTAACACATTCAAAAGATGCAAATGTAATTCATTTTTTAAATAAGAAAATAAACATTTTATTGCTCAAAATGCAATATCATAGCTTTTCTGTAATGTACGCTTGATCATTTGTAGATTAATTGATTAATATTTATATTAACCTAGAAATAATTGAATAGTAAAAGGTGCTTAATAGGAGATTTTGTGTTTTGTACAGAATTTGAACCAAGTGAAGTTAAAACTGCCACTTAAGTCCAAGATAGAAAATATTTACAGTTTTTATCTTAAAGGCAAAATGTATATGTTTTTGACTTAATTACTGCTCTGAGCGTGTTGTTCTGTAAGCAAATTGTATTTTTGTGAGTCTGTATACTCCAGTTAGCAATTAATCAATTACGAAATTAGTTGACGATTATTCCAATAATAAATTAATCAGACTAATTAGTTAATCATTTCAGTCCTAATGAAGTGTATTTACAGGCCTCTCCCAAACCCTCCCACATATCAAGAATAGAGCATCAGTGCAGATTACTTTTCAAATCTTGCAACATTAGATTTAGGTCTAGACTTTGACTAGACTATTCTAAGTCATAAATATGATTTTCATGCTACTTCTGGCTGGATGCTTATGCCTTATCGAAAACTTGGGATCCAGTGTTTTTCTTTTCATTTATTATGTTTTTGTCCAGTGGTAACTATTTGGCTGATATTCAGCAGCTAACAATGGTTAATTTTAGCCCCAATAATTTCACATTTAATGTTCAAGCTATCAAGTTAGTGAAAAAGTAAGAGAAGAAAATATTTTCCCATTAGATTTAAAGCTATGTTAGTTTTCACAAATGTAAATTTTTTGGTCTTTACAGTTTTATTTTTTATTTATTGTGTTTTAATATTTTTTTGGGGCGTTATCAAACAAACAAAAGTGGCAGCTGATGATTAATCTCTGGTATTTCTCCAGAGAAATAATTGTTTTCCTTAACATCCCTGACTTTTTTTGAAGCTTCATTTTGCATGAAGACATGAAGCCATCTTGAATTTAGATACATATGTACCGATGTGAAACTGCATGGAAATGGTCTTTTGGAAGAGTTTTAAAAGGCTTGCGTTGGACTCTTTGGCTCCACCCAGTGGCCAAAAAAGGAAGTGAAGAATCCAAAACAAAAGTTATTTATTCATTTTGTCATTTCTTTTCAGGTGGAAATTGATCATGTAAAAAAAAGTTTATATTAACATTAAATAGTAATATGAATAATATAATAAGTTCTCCTTCCTGAGGCTGTATGCACTTCCCCTCCTGTCTGTTTTGCTCCCCCTACTGGTCATCAATAATAACGTCCGCATCTCCTTTACCCCTTGCAAGCCCCCTTTGCTTCCCTGTCTGCTTCACTGGGACATCACCATTTGGTAAGGCTGACTGGATTTGGTGAGGGAGACGGCGGGGGCCCAGCAGGGGGGTTTATGTTGGCTTTATGCATTGCCTGTGCTGCTGGATCTCTTTGTTATTAGTCGACGCCCATAGCTGGAGAAAAGCCGGCCCTATCCCTGCCTTTTGACCTTGTAGAAAACTAACTCGCGTCTTGTGTGATTCTGTGAATAAAAACGTGCTATGCAAATAGCCCGACGTCCCACAGGACGTATTTTTTATAATACTATCACAAGCGTAGACAATAAAACGTTTGTTAAAAATAGAAATCAGTGAAGGTTACGGAATATGTACTAAAATTAATTACTGATGGCTGCGGTACTCGCGAGTGGACAGCAGGTGTCGCCACCAGGCAAATTAAAGCTACAAAGAATTTGAAAATCGATAAATTGATTCAAATATTTGGAGGTTTAAAGTAAATTTAATGGTTAAATGTGAAATTCGGAATTTTTGTTACGTTCTGAGAACTATTTTTGAATTACACATCACAGTAATGCTGTTTATATAATTAAAAATAAAACAATCTGCCCTTTTTAAACTTTTTTTTTTCTTTTTGTAGGAAATTGTGATTAAAAGTTGATTGGATTTTCCAAGAAATTCAGATGCTGTTGCCAATGTATTTCTGTTCAATTCAAGTCAAGTTTATTTTATTAAGGCCTGCACCATAAACAATGTTACATGACAGAAACAAAGCAACCGTTGTTTTGTATAGAGGCTTTCGCTAGCCAACTTAGTCTTTGTTTAAAGACAGCAAAAGTAGAATTAAGAATTTACATATGCTGAATTACTGTAACTATCAACAAGATATACATGAAAATGCATTTTAGGAAAAAATAATTCTCTACAACAAAGTAAGTTGGTATGGATTAGTGTTCAGATATTTGTTTCATTTTTGATAATTTTGCTTTGGACTTTTCCCAGAATGAGATTTGGAGATGTTTTGAGCTGAATTTGCCTGACAACTTTAAATCTTGCTTTAACAGCTGAATATTCAAACACACTGCATTAAATCATGATCCAACTGTGATTTACGCCATTTTGTTCCACTTTTATGACCAATACCCAGGCCCAGTGACTGTCAGACCTGAAGAAACAATAAATCACTTAAATAAAACCTATCTGACAATATTAAGTAGGCTGAAAGATCTCACATCATGCTTCCAATTAAAATAAATTAAAAAAAAGATGAGAATGTCTTGACATCTATTGGTTTGTAAAGAGTTGAAAAGCATTTGTAAGGCTTTGGGAGGCCAGTGAACCACAGCGAGAGCCATTTTTCACAAACAGAGAAAGCATGAAACTTTGCTGAACCGTCCCAGGAGTGGCTGGCCAATTAAAATTACTGAAAGATCGCCTCAGTGACTCATACAGGAGGTCACACAAGAACCCAGAATAGCATCTGAAGCACAGCAGATCTCAGTTGTCAGAGTTAAAATCAGAGTTCCTGAATAATAAAAGTGACTTGGCAAAATGGCAATTGAATAAAAAAAACAACAAAGGTTTTAGTCAAACCCTTAGCTTTATGTCAGAAAACCCATTTATGCATCTGAATTTAAAGAATTTGCAAAGAAACATTACTTGAGAGTGATTTAAAATGATGAGTTTATCAAAAATATTTTTGGAAGTTGCTGTTACTAAAGGCAACACAGCAAGGTCAGAGGGCAATAACTTTCTCACATAAGGCCAGGTTAATTTGGATTTTCTTTCCATGATAAATGAAATTATCTTTTGAAAACAGCATTTTGCATTGACTTTCTTTGTCTTTGTCGTATTTTACAATTAGGTTGGTGATCTGAAACAGTCTAGTGTGAAAAACAAAAGCAAAAATCAAAGAAATGTGAAAGGAGGAAAACACTTTTTCACAATATTACTGTAAAAGCCAATGTGTTATATTTCTGGTACATTAAGAATAATTATCGATTTTCTGTTTTAAATGGAAACAATAATATTTCATGTTTTTGTTAGTATAATGATAGTTTGACATTTTACAGTGAGAATCTCATAGAGACTTAATGAGGGATTCTATTTACTTAGCTACCTGGTCCAAATAAAATAGAAATAAGATTGTAACATAGGCTTAAAAATGTTATAAACATGGCCCCTTCAAGATTTCGCAACATTTTCAGGTCAGGAGATTTTGTACCAACAATACATCACTTCAGACCCACTTTGACATCTAATGACTTTAAATCATTTTTCACAATTTGCCCATCATTTCCTGTTAGCGAATGTGGATCTTTAACTTCAATAAATAATATCTATCAAGCTAGCGCTAATTTTCTTGACAAAATTAGCGCTAGCTAAGTCAACTGGCCCAAATGGGAATAAGAACCAAATTATCAGAACCGAATATAGTATGAACTGTACCTCATTTTATACCCTAGGAAGTTAAATAAAATCAACTGAAACAAAATATTCCTTCCACTCGAGGCTGATTTCTACAAAAAAATTGTCCTTCCACCAAACTTTCCATTAATATTGAAAAAATTGGTTCCAATAAGGCTTGTTTGTGAGCTTAAAAGTACATTTTAAATAAAACCTTTTAGCCAGCATTAAACATACTTTTCATGGGTTGAAACTATTGCATTGAGCATGCAATAGTAGAGGGTATTAAACAAAGTCCTCAGAAAATTATCATATCTGATTATTTATCTGAAGAATCCATGAAAATACTCAACCTTAAAGAAATATACACTAAAATGCAAAAGTTTAAGTTAGAGGAGACCAGTTATTGTATCATTTGTCATTTACTGTGGTAAATTTATTATTTATATTGTATTTAATTAAATACAATAATATTATGAATTAAAAGATTATATGAATTATATTAATAATATATTAATTTATATATTACATAATAAAATAAATATTTATATAAATTATAAATTGATTCCCACATATTAATATAATTTTTTGTATTATATTAAATCATATTTAATTTCCCTTTGGGATTAATAAAGCAGTTTTGAATTTTAAATATAAGGTAAATTTCAATTATTGGTGTTTAGAAACCTGTCCGTGTTGGCGGAAATGTTTATTTTACTATTTTCTCCGCTCTTTGTTCAATGAGATTATCAATACATTTTAAAATATGACTAAATACACTTACTGTGTGCAGTTTAGTGATACAAAGTCACCCTTTTTTGTGTGACTGATGTCTGAAAGAAGCATATTGCAAATGTGTCTCTCAAGAGCAATATTTATCTTTGTGGTGTCACAGCCATTCAGTTACCTGAAAAAAACATAATAGTCCTCATCAGTTTTATTACTATTACAATAGTAGCACAAGATATAATGTTTAGATTTTAAATCCTCATTGCCCAAACCTGTTTTAAATACAAAATGGAAGCAGGAAGAATGAAGCAGTATGACTTCAAAGTGGACATATTCTCTTGATTTGTTGTTTTCATCGTCACACCAATGGGAAAGGAAGTAAAACCAGTGACATGGTGCACCCTTTGTCATTCAAATAGCCTCATGAATATTTCAGCGCTCTGATCTGTGACGGGCTGGAGTGGGCCGCGATCTTCAGCGTGGAGTGGATTTAGTCAAAGCAATGACCTGCGTGTCATTTTAGCGGGAAGACAATACAACTTTAGCTTTTCTGTCCTTGAACTAGGCCTCTATATGCACTTGTTTCTTACTTTTTAAAAATATTGAGCATAATTGCAAGTGCCTTATAGTCACCTCTCTGTCTGGGTCAAGCTTGATGTTTCTAGCTTGAACTTAGCCTGTGGGCTGACTTACTGGGTGAAAGGTAAACCCTAATAAGGCAAGAGGAGGAAATGTTTGTAACCTGCCCCTGCACCCCGAATAGAAAAACACAGGAAGTGAAGGTTTTCTTGACGTGTCCTCTTTTAGGTTCTCCTGTGAAGTGGCTTTAGCGCTCTCAAACGCTTCTCCGTGTCATACCTCTATCATATAAGGCAGCATATGTGCGGTAATTATATGCAGCGTGGCCCCTTTAAGAGCTCTAATGTCCTTTTTTGAGAATGAGTGCTGATCGTGATCGCCGGGTGGTGGTGGGGGGGGGAGTCTGGCTCTAATCAGGGTTGCCAGATCTGACTGACTGTTTCCAGCCCAAACACACTGTAAAACCCAACCAACTCCTAAAAACCCAGCCCAAATCTTGACTTCTAATGAAACTTGTCTTAATAGTGTCAGTTTTTGTCACATAAACTATGACCTTTTAAAGCAGAGATGTCCAAAGTGTTGCATGAGGGCCATCTGTGACCCTTAAAATTATTTTGTATTATTATTTTTTGTATTAAATTATTTTGTATAAAAATGAATGGTTAAAAATTTGGGCAACAAAATAGAAAACAGCTGATGATTCAAAACATTTGGAAATGGTCAGTTATTCAACTGTCCTAAGCCCTTTTTATGTTTTAAGTAATTTAATGATATACAGATTTCATAAAATTTAAAATTTTTGAGCATGTAAAACTAAAAAAAAAAAAAAAAAAAGAAAATCACAATGCACTCTACTTTTGTATGAAGGAGGACTAATACCAGGCTAAGATTTTTAATTTTTATGCAGTTGGCGAAACCTTAAACTGAGGCTGTGCAAGTCATTCAGGTTGTTGCTAGGTAACCAGAGAGCGTGTGAGCTGCTAGGTAAATAAAGAGTGAATGAGTTAGTTGATGCCACCAACCTCCTTAGCTGGTTGTCTCTGCCTACATCACCCAGAAATCTGTGCGGTTCTGGTTCATAGTTCAGCGAAATTGAGTCGTTGACAGTGTCAAATTTATTTTAATTTATTTTAAAATCATTTAAAATAAATTAAGTGTCTAATTTATTTTTGGACATTTGAAAATAAATTAACTACCAAGATAAGTGCAAAAACTGCATTTTATTGAAAGTTTTTGTGCTTTCCTGCCACACAGTGGCAACTATTTCAAAGGAACACTTTCTAAAAACCTGCCACAATTTGTGGAGAGTTGCCCAAATTTAACAGCTTTTTTTTTTCTCCCAACCCAATTGGGCGGAAACCAACCCAATCTGGCAACACTGGCTCTAATCCCAATCGCCCACCCCTCGACCCCAATGCTAACCCCGTCCAAACGCATGCCCTTATCTACCAGTGGAATGCAACAACTGCGCCGGGGAGAAAAGAGGAAGGGGTGGGCTGGCTGAAACCCCCTTGCCAGACCCCCGAATGGCTTCTGAATCCCCCCCCACCTCCTCATCTACCATACTCCACCTCCAAGCAAGCGACGTGCCCGGCTCCAACTAAAAAAAAAGTGAGCTAGACACGTTCAGAAGATAGGAGAGAGAGAGGGAGAGCGAGCGAGAAGGAGAGTCAGGGACAGGCAGTGCTGAAAAGGAGAGCACAAAGAGAAGGAAAGTGGAGCAGGGGAGGGGAACAGGAGGCTGGGAGAAGGGAGAGGGAAAGACAAAAGAAGGAGAGGGGAGACGTAGCAGGGTGAAGCGGAGGGGACTGAGCAAATGGCTACGGAG
Source organism: Poeciliopsis paucimaculata (assembly GCA_903067055.1). Taxonomy (NCBI): domain Eukaryota; kingdom Metazoa; phylum Chordata; class Actinopteri; order Cyprinodontiformes; family Poeciliidae; genus Poeciliopsis; species Poeciliopsis paucimaculata. The sequence continues at coordinate 15,560 of CAEGAD010065078.1, forward strand.
GAGACGGCGGGGGGAGCCAGGAAAGCCACCAAGAGCAAACTGTTTGAGTTCCTGGTCCATGGAGTGGTGAGTGGCGCTGTCTTGTCATTCCTGCTCTGGCATGCATCTGTGTGGATGAATCGGTGTGAGCGTGAGAGAGAGAGAGAGAGCTGGGTTAACGCTGGCCATGTGAAGGTTATTTCCAGCCCCTCGGATCTGTCAGGAGAAGTGGAGCAGCATGAATGGAGCAGGAGGGGAGGATGTTGGAGCTCGCATGCACATGAAAAATTATAAAAATCGAAGCAGAGCTGCAGAAAGCAAGGAAAGAAAAGCAAGAAAAACAGCCAGATTCCCTCCCCTTTGGCTAGCAGAGACGCACACTGCTTTACTGGGATTCAGAGACCCCGAGAGAGAGGGAGAGGGTGGGAAATGACGAGTCCTCTGGAGTATCCTTCCAGGAGGCGTGCTGCTGCCGCCGCTGCTGGTCCGTGGAAGGATTTGAACCTGTAAGGTCACCAGACGACAGATGTATAGTGTGAAAGATGGAGCCACGGCTGGCAGAACAATCAGTCCATTCATGTGAAGCTAGCATGAAATGTCAAGCCCAGTGTTGCTCATGTGGTTAGAGGTTAGACAACTGTTACCATAAGCTTCCCTGCACCACATGGACTGGAGACGGGTTTGTTTAGGGGAGTAAAAAAAAAAAAACCTCTGGTAAAACTTCACAACATTTACCTCCGGAACGTCTGTGGTGGCTTAGCTCTGTGGCTTTTATGCTCTTGTGACCCCTAGTCTCACGTCTGTTGGTCAATTCAAACAAAAGATGTTAGCATTGAGATGCATGCAGTACGTTTAGAGTAAAACAATCAATTTTGTTTTATATTTTATTGATTATTTGGCAAATTTCACAAATTATTAATTGGATAATCAATATTCTGTTAAAAATGTCAAGGTGACATTATCAAATGATGATTGATTGTGATAAATCAGTAATTTAAATAATTGTCAACTAGTTTAGCAATCAACTAATTATTAACTGGAGTACAGAGACTCTAAAAAATTAAATTTGCTGAAAGAACAACATTTTAAGAGGAGGACACAGAAGTCATTTTTTTATTTCAAAACCAAAACTGTACAAAAATTTAGTTGTACTATACAACTAAATATGTATAGTTTTCATTAAAGATAAAAAAAAAACTTTGCCTGTAAATATATTCTATATTCGTATTTATCACCTTTTGCCATCCAATTATTTCTCAGTTAATCAAAAAAAAAAAAATTAACAGATTTTCCCCAAAATGTATTTATAAGTCAAGCAGAAAGGCTGAGCTTTTCACATATTGATATTTACAAAAAACATTGTTCATGCACTTTTTTAAACATTATTTCTTTTACTGTACAAAATGTATTAATTTAATCTAAATTAACAGGACTGTGAAAAAAATTCATGCTACAGTTTTCTGTTATTGCTCATTTGTCACATTTAATTGTTTTAATTCAGTTACATTAGATGGTTTTAAAGCTTGAAGACTCTGTTAAAATCATACCCTACCATCTGAAACATATTTCAGACCAAACTTGGACTTTGATGGCCCAAAATCTCTGAAGTGGACTTCCTGCTCCATGACCCAAGTGTGCTTGATCTTTAGGTCAGAAACGGTGGCTTAATGTGGGTCCGTCAATGACTGCTCCTTATAATGTTAAGTAGCTAAATGCTAAAGCTAGTGTGGACATTTAATTTAACCATTGCAGTTTTACTTCTGTCTTGATCTAAAGCGAGTCTTTATTTAAGAGCCTTTTAATTAGCATTTCCATGTTTTTAAAAAAGTACGATGTTCTTCACTGCAGCCTTTGTAAAGTTACTGGTAAGCTGCTAAATGCTAAAGCTAGCTGGTATGTAAACACAGAAGTCATTTTTTTATTTCTGTCCTTATATTAAACCTGCTATAGCATACAAAATATTTGCTACCATCTCATTTTACTTTAAGATCCTTTTTTTGTTAATTTGCTTCCCCTATTTCCTCTTTAATGTGTTACATTTGAAAGAACTCAGTGTGCAAAGCCCAGAGAAATCAAATGTACTTCTGGATTATAATGTGGTTTATTTTTATTAATTTGTACATTTAAAAAACTGAGCTGAAACTCTTTACAATGATGTTATTTACATGTGATCTGATTTCTACACTGGCAAGAAATAAAACAAAGAAAGCAAGTTTGCTACTTGTGTAAAATAAAATCTGATCATTCAGGGACTACATAAACAACATTTCTGTTTCTCAAATTTAAAAAATTTAGTAGTTTCTGTCCAATTTTGTAACTTATTTTACTTTATGGCTAACAGGCTAATATAAAATTAAGAAAATAATAATTTTGATATTATTTTGTTAATGTTGTATTGGTGCAAATACCTTGCCATGATCAAATTTCAGAATCTTAGATAATAATTTGAGCCATCAGACAGGATTTTGTGTAGCTAAATTTTGCAACGCTCCTTCAACGTAAGGGATTAAAACAAAGATGATCTGAAATCTCAACTTGTGCAACTAGTTTTAGACTGAGCTCAGTTTTAATCGATGCTGATGTCAGCTTTAGCGACACCATCTTGATTTATAGACTGAAACCAGAAGAGGCATTGTGTCTTTGACAGGAGCAGTCATTAAAAGGGTTTTGGGGGGACTGAAGCTTGCAGACACACTTTAAGAAACAATGACCCGGGTGATTGATGAGCCAGATGAGCGTGTCCTCTCAACAGACCAATTAACCTTGATGAAGCTCTGGCTGCTCAAAGCCAAATATTTCCCTCTGCTTACGTTTCTCTCATGCCTTCGTCTTCTTCCTTCATCCTCTCTTTACCCCCACCATCCACCCCCCACATCTGAAGATGGAAAAAACTTGTTATAAAAGTTGCAGGAGGTCCTTTTGGTGTGTGTTCTCCAAAATGGAGGGATATTTATCCCGAGGGACATGACTTGGGACAGTTTGCCAGCTTGTGGCAAGCAATGACGTCTCATTTCCTTTCATGGCTGAAATGAGCAAAGAAGAAATGCTTTTTGAGGCAGAAAACGCAGATTTAAATGTTTTTTTACATTTGTAAATATAGCAATCAGAGTTATAGTTTCAGCTCCAGCAGGATTTGACTGAGCTTTGGTTCAATGGCTGATGGGTAGGCTGAGGCCTCCTCCTCTCCCTCTCTCATTATCTTGCTTACCTCCCAGCTGTCTCTGGCTTTGGAGGTCAGCTAGGGCCAGGATGTAAGAAAAATCCTTCCACGGCTCTTTGTGAGAAACTCCGATAAGCCAAAACATGAACCGAAACTCTGTAGCTGTGTTGTCTGAAACATTCTGCACATTTTTCTACCAAACTCTCAGACTAAATTTTCTTTGTTGCAATGCTTAAAAAGAATGTGAATGGTAGTTTTCAGCTACCTATGGAGGAGTTTTAACCATTCAAATCAATCAGTTTGTTAGGAGATATCAGCATAGGCACAAACCTTGTGACAGGAATTTAGTGTGCAAAATAAAATAAAAGAAATTCAAGATCCACTTCACTTTCCAAGCACAATATGCTGGTTACCTTGAGTTATCCACAATAGTCCAAAGACCTTGCCATGATCAGGCTTCTCTGAAATTACTTTTTACCAGATAAATTGTCATTTAGTGTGAAATATGTGGTTGGATTTTGCAGTTTTTGTTGAATATTTTTCATTATGAAATGTGTTATGAGTGCAGAAACCTCATCTCAACTCATAAAACCACCTGCATAGTCATGCAACTGAAGCATTTTATTGATTTAAATAACATTTAAAGTTCCTGTTTTACGAATTTGCTCTCCTAGTCGGTCCAGCTCATAGGTTTGTCTGACCTTAATTGGAGGGAGATTTATTATGTGTCCTCATCACAGAATTAGCAGAGACATTTCAGTAGATTGTGAAGTTTTACCAAAAAGTTCAAAAGTAATTTTTAATCCAAACTAATAGTAAAAAAAAAAAAAAAAAAAAACTCAGATTGGTGAGTTTGAAAAGTTAAGTCAATTTCTTTAAATGTGCAGCATAATGAATATGAAAGGCAGGATAAAGGCAACATAACAATTTTAAGTTTCATGTTTTAGCACACAATTTGTACCAAAATTGTTATAAAATGAGACAAATGACCAATTCAAAGGAAGTAAATCTGAAGGCCTGTTTTGATTTTTATTTGTTTATTAATTTTATTTTGTGTTTGGTAAAATTAGGTGCTAAAAGGCTTATTTAAATAGCTGTATTTTTTCCAAGCAGAACTGTTGTCTGTTGTTTTAAATGAATAGAGTTCAACATCTTAAGAGGAAAAAATAAATAATTTAAATATACTAAATTAATCTGCAGGCATTTTTCATTATTTAGTATCATTTCATGAAAGTGACAAACTAATTGAACATTTTCACAAATTAATGGTTCATCATTAGATGTTTGTGGCTGTCAAAGTGATAAATAAAATATTAACAGCTAATTAGTCACTTTTTATTGTTGCTTAAGGTGTAATTGCCTCCCAATAATAGGAGCGTCGAGATACAAAATTAACTTATTTATGTTGCATTTTTCACCATTTACTTAAATGAACATGCAATTATTTTTGGAATATAATTGTAATACTTTTATATAGAAATTAAAAATATTAAACAAGATTATATTAATTGTAGGGCTACAAGTAACAATTATTTTAGTAATTGATAATTCTGACAATTAATTCCATAAAGGCGCTGTCAATCCTCCTTGTGAACATACTGCTAAATGTGCTAATAGTGGAGAGAACCGTTTATCTGTGACATCTGTGGCCAGGCTAACTAGTTTGAGCATTCACAACATGCTACGCTAGCTTCAGCGCGCCAGAGAGCAAGGTTGGGATTGTGATTGACAGCGCTAAGACCCGCCTCCTGGTTTTGATTGGTTATTCCTAACTAGTTGTGGAAGAATTCAGAAAAGCTCAAGTTTTTCACAGATTATCTGTCTCGTACTGCCAGGACATTTAAAGAGGCAGAGTAAAAAGCGAAACGTAGTGAATTTCTGTAGCTGACTGAGAGGCTGGTTGGGTTGTGCTTTCAGACAGCGTGGGTTAAGTTTGGCCTCTCTAAATCCCTCCAGCTTCTCTGAGATGCCAGCACACTTCTCAGATAGCCGTCCATATGGCAGATTCGATTGCTGGACGGCTGGCGGAGCCCCGGGCGAGTGTTGGAGTCAGTTCAGCAGGTCACAGTATAGAGTGGGCCTTCATTGTGTGTTTGTGTGGATTTACATCATCCTGCTATGGATTTCTGTATCTGGTGTCTGCTGGGCTCGGGTTCTCCTGACGACCGCTTGTCTGCTGGGTCCAGTCTGATCCCTGTTTCATCATCTAATCCATGAGGGTAGACTCTAAAGACTGAGAAAGGTGACAACATTGGAGCAGGAGGACGTCTGGCCATATGCTGTTTTATCCCCTCCAGTCCGGAGACGCCTCTCGGTTGCCACATCCCCTCCCCCCTTAAAGACCAAACTCTCAGTCAGACTGACAGGAACGTCTGTTTGGACTTCTTATCACGTGTTATATCAGCCTGGTCCATTTCAATGGCTGCATGTTATGTCTGCCTTCATTATGCCATCAGAATCTTTTTGTAGTGGCGTATTTTCTCCCAACACATATATGGATTTAGTCATGTAATATTGTTTGTTTGCTCACTGTCGGTTCTTAGTGTTTTTGTTTGTTTTTCACTGTGTTTGTGAAGAGTCTAAAGATCACTTTGGATTCGTGTTTGTGCCAGGGTTATGATAGTTTTGGGTCTTATTTCGTTGTGACTTTTTGTTTGTCTAATTCATTTAGTTTTAATTAGTTTTTAGTGTGTTTGCTTGTTTTTATTAGTTATTATTTCAATACGGTGTTTTTTCCTGTTAATCACCATTTTTATCTCAGTTTATGAAAATGTTTTCTCAGTTTCAGCTTTTGTTATTTTGGTAGTTTTAATCAGCTAAAATAACGTTGGTGTTTGCTTGTAAACTATTCAATCGCTCAAATTTTTCTTTATTTTCTCATGTTACAACTCCAGTGTGTTTTTCTGGGATTTAATGTAATAGTAGAAGGAAAAGGATACCAGGTTTTCATCTTTGCAAAACAATCTCAAGCTCAGTCAAATCAGATTTAGATCATCAATTTACAACTCCTTGCACAGACTCTCAGTGGACATGTTTCCACTGAGCAGGCCACTGCGGTTCGGTACGCAATTTTATGGTCTGGCGTATTCAGGGAAATGTTTCCACTGCTAATTGGTCTCTCACTGGGCAGTACTTTGTCTCATTCATGGTCCAAGCAGTGGCATTTTTCTGTCCTCAAATCAATGGACTATGTTGTGCTGAATGGGTATAATAGCACTTTGCATCAATCTGATGGCTAAATAAGAAATATAAAACAATAATTATTTGTTGTTGATTTTACACATCTATATATTTAGTAATTTAGCAGCAGAAAGAGGTTTTGCTTTGAAAACGTGGCCTATTTTGTCGCCATTAGTTGTTTTTGGTAAAATGTGATTAATTAATTACCTGCAATTAACTCAATTAAAAATTTTAATCAAGTCCCACCACTCAATTACACTGCTTTTATGTGTGAAGATCGACCAATTTTCAGTTGCCTATAGGTGTCATGATCAAATGTTTAAATCGTTTCATGCAAATATAAACACTATGAGTTTTGTCTCAGAGATTAACGTCTTTTTGGTATGAATTGTGTGAAAAAATGACCTTGAAGATACTGATGAAAGCTGGTAAGAGAGTGAAACTTTGCTAAAAGTGAAATAAAAATCTCAGTTACATTTTGTAAATAAACTGAGGAAGAAATACTCTGCTTTTGGAGGCAAGTTCTTCAGTCAAAGAAAAGTACAATTGAATTTTGTAAACAAAACGACCATTATTAAACCTAAAGAAATACAGTGGGAAGCATTTTTCTTCCCATCATTCCAACTGTGAAGTACGAGGGTGGAAGCATCATGATGTGTGTGTGTTTTTCTGCAGGAAGGACTGGTGCATTTTACAAAGTAGATGGCATCATGAAGGAAGAATGATGTAAAAATATTGAGACATAAAATCAGCTATAAATCAGAAGGTTAAGCTTTAACATAAATAGGGCTGGATAATAAATCAATAACAGTATTGTGAAAGACACATGATCAATATCAATAGATATAATATCCACTTAATTCCAATCCAGAAAGGCACAGCATTAAGGGAGATGTAGATAGAGAAAACTCTTTTGCTGCTCAACCAGCTATGGTTTGTTGATGTCTTCCAGTTTATCTCAGGCTCCAAGTTGGAATGAAAAACAGTTTAATTGGAGCGGATTGGACATTGCAGGCTCAATCTGTTGTAGTTGAACAGAAACAGTCGGAGGTCTGTGCTCTGGGTAGGCATTTGCTTTATTTAATGCAAACAGTGCTTTGGTTTCAGACAATAAACCAAGGCGGAGGGCAGCTGTTGCCATGAGAATGACAGGAACAGGTGAGAGACCCAGCTGTCCCCCGCCATCAGGAAGTCAACATGGGAGACTGTTTGCATTATTAGGGAGATGTTTGTAGGGTTGAAAGCGATTTTAGATTACAGTTTTAGTTCCGTATTTTTGTTTTGAGAGATCAAAAGATCGAGAAGAAAACAAAGCTCTCAATGCAGTTCCTCTTGTTTCTGGTTTTGTTTTATCTCAAAAGAAACGAACAAGACAAATCACTACTGGGGTTTTTTTTGTTGTTGTTGTTGTTGTTGAACTCAGTTGACTGCATATAACCCCAGTTACAATATATGGTTTAAAAGTATCTGTATCCCATTAACTTCTCAAGTTTTGCCACAATTCAGCCACAGAAGTCAATGTGTTTTATTGAGAACATGATGAGCTGAGTTGAAATCCAAAAGAATATATTTACAAAAAAACATGGATCTCATAAAAAAGGGTTCAGAGAAACAAAATGGACTTTGACAAAATAAAATGTTAACCGACTGACTGCAGAAACTAAATACAACTGACCTAACAAGGAAATAACACAAAAATATATTCCTAGTTCTACTGGCAGATTATTTCTCTTATAATCTGGAAAAAGTTTTGTTATAAGTGAAATAATCTGCCAATGAAACTAGTACTTTTTCATCAATATTAAGAAATTATTGACCGAAAACAACCTCCTATATTTTTCTGAAAGTTACTTATAACTGACTTATAAATTACGTATAAGTCAGTTACCACTTGCCTCATAACTGCTTCAAAAAAACAAAACAAAACAGCAGCGTAAAGTGAAAACTGTGAATAAAACAAAGAGGAAAGGTCACACCACCAGTTTGGCTGAATTTCAGATATTTAAAACTGAAGAACAAATAAAAAGTTATTGATATCGACATATATGAAACGCATATCAGTCAGCCGGTTCGCCCAGCGCTACTCATTACTGATGTTATTTTAATAAATTATAAACACTAAAGATAATATCACTTGTTTGACCTCTTCGTTTTGCGTTGCCCCCCATTCAGCGTCCTGGCATGCCGTCTGGAGCGAGGATGCCCCACCAAGGAGCCCCCATGGGTCCCCCTGGCCCCCCGTACGGAGGGAGTCCGGCAGTGCGGCCTGGCCTGCCCACCCCGGTGATGGAGCCGAGTCGTAAGCGGCCCGCCCCGGCCCAGGTCCAGCAGCAGCAGCAACAGCAGCAGCAGCAACAACAGCAGCAGCAGCAGGCTGTGCAGAACCGCGCCAGGAAGTGAGTTTTAAATCAGTGCAGATTTAAATCTAGCTGCATGGCTTGCATACAGGATCGTCTTTTGTGTCTGCTTCTGTGTGATTTTAAAGGCAACAATAGCTATGGTTTCACTGGAAATTCATTTTGAAGGAATCATTTCATGACATAAATCCATCAGGACACCTCCTGGAAACTGATTATTTACTAGAAGATCAAAAAAAATGCAGCTTTAATATTTAGCTAAACATCTGTAAAAATGACAAAAATCTGATGAATATAATAATAATTATTTATTTACAGTTTCCTCTGCTGTTATTGGCTGTTTTGAAGTTCTTCCTCCTGACTTTTTGTCTCTTTTTAGCATGAAAATCCCTGGTGAATTGCTGTTTCCGTTTTCTGTTTTACTTTTTGTTTCCCTGTTGCAGCTCCTGGCAACCACTGATTGCAATCGCTAATTTCTTTTGAAACTTTTCAAACGATGACGTTTGGCATGAATAAATTTCAGTTTTTTTTGTTTTTTTTCCTGATTGCCTCAGATCACAGTAATTGGTTTGACAAGAATTAGAAATAGTCATCATTAAGGACACTTTGCCTGACCAAGATTCCCAAAAATTTGAGTTTAAGCATTGAAATTTCTGATATGAATTGTGCACAAACATGTTAAACTGTACTTTATTTTTCCTGCAGCGAAATTAAATCTTGTTGCAACTTTTTTCAGAGTCATTGTAGACACTGATGGCTGAAGGCAGAAATGATCTCCTGTAGCAGTCTGTATTACAGCAGCGCTGAAAAAGCATCTGACTGAAGACACCATTTAGTCATGATGAATTTTCTTAATTTTATGAAGAATCCTTTTTGCATAATAATCTTCGTCTAAAAGAAATTATGTAGCTTTCAAAGGGAAAAATGGGTTCTAATGTCTATTCCATTTTCCTGTGAAAAAAAGTTAAATGTTTTAAAATTTATAAAAAGTAGAAGTAATGTCCTAAAAGTTTTGATCTTTCAGTGGTTATAAAAACACCAAGATTACTGGAGAAAGTCTCTGCATCTGGAAGAAAAGCATGAATGATGGAGAAATCAAAAAGCAGCCCTGCTTATTTTTAGTATCTGAAATTATTCACGTCACAATTTTTGTAAAAACTCAAAGCATAAAAATCAACCTGATGAGATGTGAAACCATGGCTTTTTGTCCGCCTCATCTCAGCATCCATTTCGGCCTTTGTTTCCACTTCTCGCACTCGCTCATCGGCTCTCTCCCTCTTCTTATTATTATCTTGCGTCTGTTTTCTTGCTCACTGCTTTGTTCTTCTTTTTCCTGCTGTGCACGAGCGATTGAACTTTATGTCTCAAAAGGGATTTTTTCTTTTTTGTATCCCACTTTTCTATCACAAAGCTCTCTGTATCTGCAGGGTTTAATTCGTCTAACGCCTGAACATCTGTAATTCAGGCACCTAAGCACACACACACGCACACACACACACACACACACGCACACAGCAGTGTGTCAGGTGTGGTCATTAGAAAGACAATCAATACGCACACCTCTCCGTTTCATTCTCTCACTATCTGCAGCTCGATTGATCCACTCACAATTAAGCAGGCTTGTCGAACATTTTAGAGGAAATGTTACTGAACCCCCAGAGCAGAATGTCTGGCTGCCGAGCGTCTGATCAATGCGCCAATGTGACCCGTCCAGGTGTCTTTGTGTCGTTTGTCTCTTAGACAGCGTTCTTCTGCTGGCAAACAGGTTGGCGCTTCACCTCCCAGCTGCTGCCAGCTGAGGGCGGACCACCTGTGTTTGCAATGTCACTGAGCCCTCTGGGTCTGAGCTGTAAGCAAAGTTGCTGATGGAGCATTTCTTTTACCCTGACTGGCTTAGTTGTGTAAATACTTGTCTGGAAATTTGATACATTGATTTAAATTGAACGGATTTACCTTAAATTGATTTTCTGTCTCTGTGGTTTACAGCATTATTAGATTTCAGAGCCTCACCTTGACTCCAAATAAACGTCTTGTCCCTTTGGCCAAACAAATCAACCTCTGTCAAACTTTTCTCTATTAAACATGAGAGCATTACTGATGATTATTTTGGGCTAATTTGATGATGATTTTTTGGATTAGCTGATTAATAATTGGAAAGCAATGGGTGTGTAGAATTTGAGAAAATTGGTACATAACATTTTTGCTCTACTGCTGCTTCGAGTGGTTTGTTCTTTTAGCAAATGGTGTTTATTTGAGTCTTTATATTCCAGTTGATAATTAATTGATTGCTAAATTAGTTATCAATGATTTCAATAATCAATTAATCATGATTAATCTTTTGCATTTTTCCATGAAAATGTAACTTCATGATTTTTTGATCTATATTTAAGCCCAAAAAATGTTGTGTTTTTACTACAACGTTCTTCATTTAGATGATAAAATCTCAAACCAGTCATTCATGTTTGCACAAAGCACTGAGTTAAATGGAAGCGTTTGTGTTTTTCCACAGCTGTTGTGTTCCTAGAGGTTCACTATTTCTGCGATAGTATGCTGAAGTGTTCATCTGCACCACATGTTCATCACAACGAAATATGAGATGAAGCAGAGGGAAGATTTCTGCTCTAGTTCGCCCTCCACCCTGTGATCTCATATATCAGTGTATTGTCTGTCTCTGTGTGTGAAGCATGATTGTTTTGGTTCTCTGAGAAACTCTGTTGAATGAGCGTGTCCCTCGGATGAGCAGGAAGCCTCCCAGGTCCTCCTCGGCTGCACGAGCATGGACACAGTTCCTCTCCCATCACAGCCTGGCCTTGTCCCAGTTGTAGAGTTTGGACCTACTAACAGACCCTTGAACTTCACACAAGCCAACACACACTTATGGTAAAGATAGAAAGAAAAAAAAAAAGGAGCCGACAGGTGTTTCCCCGCTCTGAGTAAATATGTTTCTCGCCATAACACTAATCGGACAACCTTCGAATCCTCACCAATTCATAGGAAGCCAGTTGGATTTCCCGGAGCCAGCGAGATGCCGGCGAGGCAGATGGACATGAGAGAGCCCCAATCAGATCCCACGCTTGGATCAAAGTAGGAGTTTATTCTGCTGCTGCATGCCCCTTGTCTTTCTTTTGATGACTCTGGCCTTTTTTAGCCTCTTACCTGAGACCAGCAACCCCCCTGAATGAACTAGTCTGGCCAAACGTATGCAGGTTGAGAGGGGAGCCCTCTCTGAACTGTAGTAGTGCATGCTTTGGCCTGGAGCATGGCATGAAGGGGACCAGACTCCTATTGCAAAGAATTTTTCAGACAATGTAAGCTAGCAAATTGTTTGTGTTTTCTTTTTCATTCCCCTGTGGATGATTTAATCCTCCCTGCAGTGGGTTTGTTGCAGTATTTGGCATGCTGATAGAACTACTGCTTCACAAAGTGCTGCAGTGCTCTCTTACAAAAAATAAAGCTAATTCTGCACTGCAAAAAAGAAAAAAAAAAAGATGAGTAAATTTATGCCAAAAACGCTCTGAAATTTTCTAGAAAAACAAGAAATTTTAATCAAAAATTTGCTAGAAAAAACATCTAAAATGTTTAAATTAATCTGACATTTTTGGGGGGAAAAACTTCTAAAAAAAATCCTGAGTTTCATGAGTTGCAAATTTGCTAGAAATTTTTTTTTAAAAGTTTGAGATGAATATCAGAAATTTTTGTGAAAAAAATTGGGAATTTCTTAGTTTGAAAAGTAAAAATAAATTGACTTTTGAAACTCAAAGTTTTTTCTCAAAATCTGTGGGGGGTTTTTAGCATTTTTTTGGCTTTTCAAACTTTTCTTGTTTTTTCTAGAAAATTTCTGTGATTTATTTCTGAGTTTATAGGCAGACATTTTCTCCTTTTTTTTCTCCAAACTACAATGGACGTAATACGCCATCGTTGTAAACAGTATGGAATATGTCTTACTAAGTAAGTTTTTGGTGTAGTACGTTGCTTAGTTATTGTCAGTCCCTCCAGATTCTTGAAAACCCATGGAAATTTACGCAAAATCAACAGATTTTTTGCACTAATGCATAATCAATCGTGAGCTTGTTGGAAATTTTCCACAACAATGATCAAGAGAGTGCTTACTCCGACCTGCAGGTGGCACTATTTCTTACTTCTGCTACATTCAATCTTACTTGGCGTAAAGGTCTTGTGGCGAGGAACAGAAATATGTGGGAACAAAGTTAGACAATTTAGAAATGTCAAATTAAAAGTAGAATTACATGTTTTCATAAAACGTTTAATAATAAAGTAAATCAGATGCTCACAAATAGGTTAGATCTCAATATATATTATTTAAAAAAATAAAAGTTGGTAATTGATCTTTTTTAAATAAATTGAATGTGTTCTAAAACTTTTAAAATCAGTAATAGCTCTAATATTACATCATGTCAGTAGGCCACATTGCTGGTTATTGTTATGGGCGCTTGCTCAGGGTGATATTAAGAGCAGGGTGCAAGTGCACTATATAAAATAAATGCATTTATTTGTCAGTTTTCATCTCTTTCAAGCCTGTGCAGTCAGTGATGCGTTGATCTGCATGCTGCTGAGGAAAGGAAATGTTTGTTGCCTTCTCTGTGCAGGACTGCCTAACAAACTACAATTCATTTTTGGAAAATTGTTTGTTTCCTCTCCAAATCAGCAGTTTGCAAAATCGAATTTAGCAACAATGACCAAACAAGTGCTCAGCCTATTTTTCTTTTTCTAAATTTGACATTTATAAAAGCCAGATAACAAGTTGTTGTTGTTTCTCAATATCTTTAATGCATATAATCAGCAGTTCCTTTGAGCTGCTTTTAACCCTCTCAGTTTCTTTTCTGTGTGGGTTTATAATCACTGCTTCTGCATATTTGGATATTGACACTTAAATAAACCATGATATGGTGTGATATTTTATACATTATTGCTTATCGAAGGCAAACGATTGATTTGCTAATTTGACATCATCATATTGTTGTTGCGCCATCATGCTTTAAACTTAAAAATTTAAGTTCTAAAGTTTAATTTGCTTTTGCCATCACTGCAGGTTGGCTTTATGCAGCAGCTTCCAAAATATTCAACTAACCGGAACATTTTGTTTTTGATTTTATCATGTTACATTCTCAAACCTTGTTACATATTTGGGTTTTATCCAAGCAGACCTACACAAATTAGTGCATTATTACAAAGTGATGCAAATTTTTCAAGATTTTTTACTTTTACAAATCTGAAAAGTGTGGAATGATGTATTAAACCTCCTTGAGAGAATACATCATAAATTCAGTTACATACAGCTGCAAGCGATTTGGGATATTAATCTGCCTTTGGACATCTGGAGATCATATCTGTCATCAACCTTCAACTCTTGCCATACATTTCCAGCTATATTTAGATCTCTGTAGTAAAATATAAATATATTTTTAATAAAAACCATTTGTTGGCTGCTATCCTGCTGGAGGATGAACCTCCACCCAGTCTCGAGTCTTTTGCAGTCTCTACCAGGTTTTCCTCAAGGAATACACCTTTTTTAGCTCCATCCTTCTTGCCCAAAGCATAATGGTGCCACCACCATGCTTCCAAATGGGGGTTGTATGTTAGATGAGCCTGTTGACTACTTTTCTGATTGCCTGACTCATCAGACTAGATCAGTGATCCGATTCTTTTAAAGTCACATTACATTGAGCTTCTTTGAGAATGAGCTGTTTCGATTATTTTAAATCGAAATAAGCTGTAGCTGGACACGCCCCCCCCAACTCAACGTTTATTCTCATGCAAACAGATGTGCAATTATACAACCATACATCTTTGAAAAGCATTAGTAGATCCTCCTGCACAACCAACAAGAACTACAAAACACTAGTTTTTTTCCAGCTGCCATTGTAAAACCAGCTGATCAAACGTACTGGAGCTCTGCTTTGGTTGCAGGGTGATGGGATGGACTTTGCTAGGGTTGCTAGGTAACGGCGCAGTACCAAGCAATTGTGTCTCATCAATATTGAGGTTTTTAAAAAGATTAATTTTCTAGACAGCAAAGCACATTAAAATCCGCAGGGTGGTTTTTAGAATCAGTAAAGACTTAAATGGAACCAAAAAATATGCAAAAAGTTAATTTTGCATAACAAGTCCACTTTAAAGAGCCAGTTTCATTTAAATTTTTAGGTTTGATGAAGAAAAATGGAAATGTGTTTTAAAAAAAAGGAAAAAAGAGAATAGATACATTTTCTTCTGCCTTATGTTGTAGAAATTTAATGACAAAATAGTAAAAACCAACTAAAACCTGTACTTGTTATTAGAGCTATACTTACGAACATTACCCCTTCTTTTTTTTCCGGTAAAAGTATTAGGAGCCATTATGGAAGATTCAAACAGCCGCTCGCGTCTTGCAGACTCTTAGTTTAGATGGACGGCCACTTTTGCCAAACTCGTTCTGTTTTCAGATAATTGTTCAAGCTTGTTTTATTATAATTAACAAAGTCAGATTTCTGAAAAACACACAATATTTTCCCTCCACTTCACAGTTATGCATTAATTTCTGTCTTAATAGGAAACATTGAGGTTGACAGAAATTGCAAAAGGTCAAAGGCTCTGGGTATTTTTACAAGGCACTGTACGTAGGATGCAGCGTGCTGACAGAAAGGTTATGTCTGCAGTGAGAATGATAAGTTTAGATCATCTTGAGATGATGAGTTTTCTGATTTGCTGTTTTTTTCAGTGTGGCACTAGCTAGTTGTTTTTAGACGCTGTCTTTTTGCAGACACAGATGACTTGCATGAGCTGCGCTGCATATATCAAGGTGCTCACAGATGTTTAATTTAGCAAGCAAAGGAAACTGTAGTGTTACTTTTTTTTGTCTTACAAGTGCATCAGTTTTTTTGTCTACCTTAGTAGGTTAAAAAATAATAATAATAATAATAATAATAAAAAGTCATGAATCAATGATCGCACATGCACACAGCGGAGACTCTGCATTCCTAAAAAGCTTCTTTCAAACACACATCCCGTCGCTGATTCTGCAGTGTGTTTGTGCATCTGCCTGTGTGAGTTGCGGTGAATACGTTTCAGGTAAGAGATGTGTGATGTGACACTTTCTAGGCTGTTAGAGGCTCTCGCTCCCCAGGTGGACGACTGCATTTTCAGTGAACACACAAACACAAGAGCACACACACACACGCGCACAGCTGGGATGCTGGGGTGCTGGATATGGCCCAGCATTTTAGCAGATGGCCTGGGTGCTACGCTATCAGTCACCATAGTAACATGCTCTCTTTTTCCTCTTTCTCTCTGTCTTTCTCTCCCTGTCTCTAGTGCTAAGAGAAGGAAAATGGCAGACAAGATTCTTCCGCAAAGGGTGAGGCTGCATATATTTACCTTTGTTGTTCTGTTGTTTTTTTCTGTCTGTCTGTCTGTCTTTTTTATCTCCTCTGTGCAAAGCAGAGAAAAAAAACAACAAAAACCCATATCGCTCTTTGATGCCATGGGATTCTTGGAAAGCGCAGAGAGCTGGATCATTATTTGTTATTTCCCAAAATGGGAAGGGAGAGGACGGGCAGAGTGATGAGAAGTTTTCTTCAGGGGTTTTATCCTGTTATTTGGATGGCTGCTCGTTGATTTACTCTGCAATTGTCAGGCTTAGATGGAAACACATGAAAAAGTAAAAGAGGCAGCAGATGACTCATGTTCCCACAGGTGAGAGTGGATCGTTGGAGGTACAGATTTGCAAGTCCTGTCCGCTGAAGCTGCAGCTGGACTCCAGCCTTACCCCCTCTGACATCACCCAGACAGAGATAACAGCTAGAATGGCATGGCATGGGGCGGCACTGACAATGAGTCAGGCCTGGGGAATGTCTACCAGACTCCTCCATCTCAGCCCGGCAGATAGAGAAGGAATGAGAGGGAACAATGAAGGCAGGAAAACATGAAAGTAGCAGCAGCAGGGAGGGAGGAGAGGGAGCTGGAGGAGTGTGTGTGCACAGTTCGGTGAGCAGCAGCAGCAGCCTGTGATGCTGGGATGACTTTCATCAGTATGGTAATGCTTGAGTTCTGGCTATTTGTCTGCATCTCATTCTGATCCCCTGCTGAACACTGCGAAGCGACCCATTAATGATAGCCAGAGCTGTGGCTCTAAGTTAGTTGAGTATTTTATTCAACTTCAATTTATATCGCTGCTGCAAGGAATCTCATTTATACCCAGAGTGAAAAGGTATCTGGCTCTTTACATGTTTAGTTAAAGTGTTTGACATCATCAAATAAATTCGCATATCAAACAAAGATAACCTAAGAAAACTCAAAGAGGTGTTTTTTTTAAATTAATTATTTCATTTAAGAAGGAAAAAAAGCTATCCAAACAAATGTCAAGGTTGCCAAATCTGAGAGTTTCCAGCTCAAAAACAACATAAAACCTGCCCAACTCCCAAAAAATCTGCCACTAATGAAATGAATGTCAAGATATATATATACACATTCTATGATAATCTCATCAAATACATTGACATATCAAACAAAGATAACCTAAGTAAATCCAAAAAGCTGATTTCTTCATTGATGACTTTATTTATCAAGGAAAAAAGATATCCAAACTAACATCAGGGTTGCCAGATTTGACAAGTTTCCAGTCCAAAAACGATGTAAAATCCATCAAACTAAAAAGAAAACTGTATATCTATCTATTTATGTGGATCATTGATCCAAAGTGCTCTAAGTTTAACATCATAAACAGGAGGGCGTACACTTTCCTGCAGGATTTTTCTTGAAATCACAACAAAAATTTACACCAATTTGAGCAAGATATTCCCAGACTATCACAGTGTCCCCTTTACGTTTAACTGTTGGTATGCTGCTGTTTTTTTTTTTCTTCTAAATATAGTGTTTTGCTATGATGGTATCAAACCAGAAGTATTTTATTTAAGCGTTTTTGGGCTAGTTAGCTAACATAAGATTGAGGCTGTAGAAGAAATTTGAGGAAGACGACCGAAACATAAAGTGTGGCCCATCTTTATTGTGTTAATATTGGTCATATTTGATGATAAATATTGTATAATGGCAAGTCTTGTTCCTTAACATACAAACACAATAAAATGCATAAAAAATACAGCATAAAAAATAAAGAAAATTCAAACACATGCCTTTTTTAGTTCTTAATTAGTTTGGCTAATGTGCTAGCTTGCATCTCATTCTACTCTTCTTTAATAATAAAGAGGAATAAAATGTTTTTTCAAGCATTATTTAATGGATTTTGTTCAATCTGGTAACCATCATGTATTTAATTTCCCTTTGGGATCAATAAAGTATTTTTAAATTTGGATTGAACCCCAAAAAGGCAGCTTGTCTGCTTACATTTTTTTTTACATTTTTTTTTTACAATAATTACACATTTGAAGAATTTTTTTACTTTATAATTAATTGAGTGAAGGTTATTTTGTGAAAATTTCACAACATGGCGTTCTCTTAATCTTGAGCAGATCCGGGAACTGGTACCTGAATCTCAGGCCTACATGGATCTACTGGCTTTTGAGCGCAAACTGGACCAAACCATTATGCGTAAACGCGTCGACATCCAGGAAGCTCTGAAGAGACCAATGAAGGTAAATAAAAATAACCCTCTTTTAAAACTTTTTAGTGTTTTTTCAGCCATATATACAGCACCTGCATTTTTATTTGTGATTATTATTCCATAATAAACTGTGCTCCTGATTTTGCCCTTGTGTCAGCAGCAAAAGCGTAAACTAAGGCTCTATATTTCAAACACGTTCAACCCAGCTCGACCTGACGCTGATGACTCGGATGGCAGCATTGCATCATGGGAGCTGAGGGTAGAGGGAAAGCTGCTGGATGATGTAAGTTTTGTTTTATGCTCCCAAACTGTTTTGCTGTTCATAGTTAATTATTATTTGCATATTAATATTTTTTCTAGAGAATATTAGCAGGTTGAAAGTAGAGCTGGGTGATGAGGCTTAAAAATAAAATCCCCCATTTTTTTCATACTACATTGAATTTTAATTTCAATTTATCTTGCCTTATTTTCTGAAAAGGAAATTACAAATGACATAAGATATTTTCAATAATACCTCCTGTGAGTTGTATTAGCTAAACAAATCTTTGTTTAGTTATGAGAAAATAGTCATAATAAAGACACAATTTTACCAGAGAAACTTGTTGTTTTAATGAAAAACTATTTTTTGTGTTGAAGTTCTCGTAAAATTACAACTTTATTCTTCTAATGTTACTATTTTATTTTAATAGTAAGACTTTATTCTTGTGTTACTGCAAATGCATTCCTGTAACATTATGACTTTATTCTAATTTATTTTTTAAAAATTGCAGCCTGACTGTTATATTTCGTCATGAAGTTGACCTGAATTCGAAGTTCAACTAAATAGAAACTGTAAAACAACCTCGTAAAACAAGACGGTCGCTTTTGATATTGGTGAATAAAAAAATGCAGACTTTTAAAAAAAGTCATCTTTAAAAAATTAAAATTTTATTTAATCAATAAAATCTATTTATTGCCCAGCCCTATTTGAAAGTTGCGTTTTTATTTTCTAAGTTAAATGGATGCGTACTCTTTATTAAGGCTTGTAATTAAACCCAGAGCTCCTCTGGGCTTTCAGTAACTTTCTTTATTGATGTACTGTAATGTGTTGGCTGAGAGTATAACATGACCAAATGGTGAGAAAAGGCAAAATGATTTGTTTTGTGCTATAAGATCTGACATTCATAACGGGGGGAAGCTTTCAAAACCCACAAATATTTTCAGTGAATCTCAAAGGAAGTGAACCATGAGAACAATTAGCGTGTTATTTTCACTCTTTGTGGTTTATCTGAAGTAATGATGCGATGGGAGAATTTATGAATATGATCATTATTTATGAGACCCGGGACATGAAACGACTGTTTTTGTCTGTTCTGCAGCCGGGGAAGCAGAAGAAGAAGTTTTCTTCCTTTTTTAAGAGCTTGGTGATCGAACTGGACAAAGAGCTGTACGGTCCGGACAACCACCTGGTAGAGGTCGGCACACACAGCGACTTTAACACACACAAACATTATGATTTTTTTCATACCAGATCCAATTTATGATTCCAATCGATTTTTTTTCCCAAAAAATAAATTACAAATTTTCAAAAAGCGGCTTTTATCCCAATCATTCCTTTTGTAAATTGTAAATTGTAAATTGTTAGGACCAGGCTACAAGGTTTTTGTTTAGTTACAAGAATATTGTCCGAAAATTTACAGAACAAAGGCGTAATTTCACTAGAAAAAAGTCATCTTAATTGGTTTTTTTTTTGTTATTTTTTGTTGCGGTT
This sequence comes from Poeciliopsis paucimaculata, assembly GCA_903067055.1. Taxonomy (NCBI): domain Eukaryota; kingdom Metazoa; phylum Chordata; class Actinopteri; order Cyprinodontiformes; family Poeciliidae; genus Poeciliopsis; species Poeciliopsis paucimaculata. The sequence continues at coordinate 35,539 of CAEGAD010065078.1, forward strand.
ATCATAAAATTAATACTTTATTCTCCTGATAATACGACTTTATTCTGGTAATATTAAGACTTTGTTCTTGTATTATTTTGCTTTTGTCATATGACTTTATTCCTGTAAAAAACTGCAAAATCTTGTCCCTAATATTCAGTCATAGAGTTACCTGCATTCAAAGAGTAAATAAATACAAACTGTAAAAAAAATTTCAGTGTGCTGATGTCACCCAAGGAACTAATTGCTGTAAAAACAATCCAAAAATTAAACCTACAAAAACCAAAATTTCAATTCATCAATAAAAGAAATTTAGCGACAGCCTTAGTCCCTTGTTTCTGTTCACTTAAAGTTTTTACATTTTTAACAAAACTGTCAAAAGATAAAAAATATGACAAATCTGTCCTTTAACCAAACAATTCAACCCTGAGGTGCAGCTGAAAAAATAAAAGATGTGTGAAAAACATCTTACTCTTTGCTGCCAACGCTTTTGCCTTCTTATTTCTCTATAAAAATAATAACATCTGACCAAACCTCAACAAACCCAATCAACCAGAATTAGCACAATCTGCACTATTACTGTTTAACTCAAACTCAGTCTTTTTAGAAATTTTACTTGTCCTTTAGAAGAAGTCTAGCAAATCTAGTGAGAAACAGGACACTGTATTACTTTAAATGAGTCACGATGTAACGTCTTCATGTTACGTCTCGGATTCGCTCAGCTTCTCGCCAAGAATAAACTCTGGAAAACTGACACAACTCTCACGTCTGAACTGAAAGTAAAGCGAAGAGGTGGTCGGCCCGACACCAAGAGTGCTGCCAGCAGGTCGAGAAACAGTTCAGCTCTTGACACTCCCTTAAAGCCACCGCTTATTATTGTTTCACATCACTTATTATGAATGTGAAACAAAGGACATGTTGTTTGATGTAAGCCTGAATGAAGAGAGACGGTTTAGAGTCTCACTTTTTAGATGAGCAACACATTAATCATACAACGATGTGCAGAAGTTTTGTAATATTTAAGGTTCTCCTGGCCTTTGGATGTTTCAGGGGATTTTTGCTGCTTTTCTCAAATTTTTAATCTGGAACAGTGAGATAACTGGAGATTCCCAGTGGCTGTTTTAGTTCTAAAACTGACAAATTATTGCAGTTTTATTTTGTCTAAAAGAAAAATCTTGCAATTTATGTTTCGTTTAGCATCTACTACATCCATTTTTTCAGTTATCATTGCTACTTTTCCATATTTTTTTTAAAGAAATAGGAACAAATTGTCACTTTGTGACAGTTTGTAAGAAATTATTTAAATAAATTTAATTATAAAGTACCTTATTTATTTCAAATGGAAATTAAATGTCTTCAGAGTTGTTGTGAATGGTGATGTTGTGATGTTATGGCAGGAGGGATCTCCTTTAGCAGTCAATGTTGCAACAAGCCTAAAGAGGCCTCTGACTGAAGACTATCGCTGTTTGATTCTTATGGCTGTCATAACAGTTTCAATAAGCATTGCTAATCTACCTCATTTGGATGTTTGAGAAATCCTTTTATCTCCATTGCAACCATTCAAGAGAGTTGAGAGAGGAGCCATGTTGTGATGCCTTCCTGAAGGTGGAGTTTCAGAAATGGCAGGAGCTTCTAAAGAGACCGGCGCCCAATTTCAAGGTGTTAAATAAAAAGTCAGATTTCTTTTGAGTCATATTTTGTATATATCATTTCTATAACAACTGAAGTGTGTAGTAGAATGGCAGTATGTGACTGGAAACATATTAAAACAACCTAAAGAAAGTCTAGGCTACCATCTAAAATCTCAGTAATTTCAGTAGGTTTGTCATTATGTAATAAAAAAGTGAAAATGTTTTTTTTACTGTAGGCAGAGAAAATGAGCCGCAGCGAGACCATTTAATTTCAGTCATTAGAGACTCAAGGTTTGACTTGGATTGGTAAAATAATGAGTTGTGAACATTCCTTGGCTACGCTCAAAATCAAAAATCCAACTCAAACCCTCAATAAAATTAAAAATGATGTATGAGTGAGTGAGAATGCAAAAATGCCAACTTTTAATTTGACAAACTGCATGTCAGCCGCGCTGTAAATTCTCCTTTTGCTCCGCCGGGACAACATTCACACGTCTTGAACAGTTTGTTCCATTACCAACACAGAGCGTGTCTGCGCCACATGAAGCACTGAATCGGACTTTCCAGCGCCGTAGTCAAGGTCAATGATAGTTTCCCTCATTGAAAATTCCCATTTTGTCATGTCTGGCTAAATGTTGAGGAACAATGATCCCATCTCGCCTGCTCGTCGTCATGTTCTCATTGGTTAAATTGGAATTAAAGCAGAATGAGAGGCTGAGCAGCATGCAGATTTTTCGTCCAACAGCAGAAAAATAGCTTTTTTAAATTTCAAGTACGCAAGGTTGTCTCAATATGCAGATGGTGGAAACGGCAGGCTGGTTATTATAAACAAACAGCAGCTGCCCTTCACTCTGCATCTCCATAAAAGTGTAAAAAAAAAAAAAAAAGAAGAGAGAGAAAAAAATCCACTTCAGGAGTTTCAAAGTAAAAATGACGGCCTCTCAAGGTTCCTCATTTTTATCAACCCGACTCTCAGGTGCTTCTCTTTAAGTGATTTTCAATCAAAGGAATTTCATCCCCCTCTTGAGGTGCATTCAGTGCTGGATCTGCCCTGAGAGCGGCAGCCATTGGTTGAAAGAAAAACCAATGGCAAAGAAAAAACGCATAAAATGTGTTTTTTATGCATCTGACAGGAAAGACAGAACTGAATCTTACTGAAGTCTTTTTGTTATTTGTTTTCTGCACTTGTTTTATCATAATTTACAGTCACGCTTTCATCTATTTTTTGGGCTGCAAAAAAGCTGAAAAAAATCACCCAAGGTTAGATCTATAAATCCTTTTTTATAGAAGACAAAAAAATCCTGGCTAAACCTTTGCTGACTTGTGCTTCTTCTTCTCAATGTGTATGACTGCTTTAGAAATATTTAACCTTTTATCGAGTAGTACTGCCTGTGAAGGTCATTGCTCTGATTATTGTGTTTTAATGGTGAAAGATTTCCACTGTGTTACAGCTGTTTATATTAATTTTATCCTAAAAGACCTGAAAACTTCAAAGCAGTTGCATAATCTCAGTCTGAAAAATCCAGCCTTGAGTTTCAGTGCATTTATATATATTTCAATATATTTAACAAATATATTCCCTCTATAAAATAACATATGTTTAGAAATCAATGGTCTCACTTCTTAACTTACTGTCAGTAGATCACACCGCTAATTAAAATGTTAGATGCTAACGCCAAAGCACTACAGCAACATGGTGTTCAGCAGAAGCTAATGCTAATGCGCTAACTTCTGTTTAAATTATATCTTCCCTTGAAAGACTGAAAGCACCAATTTTAGTTTTAGCTTTATAGCTGATATGTTTGCAGACGTTATATTTATATTTTGTTATATTTACATTGCTGCTTATATTTTGCTTCTTCCAATTCAACAGTGCTTATTTTTCCATGAAATATGAAAGGTTTGAAAGATGAATTAATGAATGTTTCTATTGAGGTGAAAACAATACGCCTTACCAGTATGGACAATACTGCTATGGTATTGTTCGTAGATTCCTCTAAATTTACAGTTGATTTTAGATTTAGAGAAATAATAAAAATGTCTGTTTTAACTAAAAATAATAAAATGCAGGTAATTATTGTTAAGATAATTGATAGTCTACAAGTGTTTGATCATATTTGATATCTGACAAGTGGAAATAACAGACCAACTGAGTCTAATACTGTGATAGTCTGTGATAGATTATAGTTGTTTTCATTAGCCAAATAACAAACATTATGTTAAATAATAATCTGATCTGGTGATGCCTCTCCAGAGCATAATTTGAACTTTTTTGTGAAATTAGGTTTTGGTCTGTTTGCTCTTATAGTGGCACCGCACACCCACCACTCAGGAGACAGACGGCTTCCAGGTGAAGCGACCGGGAGATGTGAGCGTGCGCTGCACCCTGCTGCTGATGCTGGACTACCAGGTGAGGGCGCCACAAATACCTGACATGTACAGGATGGTATATTTGGTATTAATGATCTAATATGGATTGTTTTTTGTAGTTTTTATTAATCAAAATGTCTTTGCAGCCTCCTCAGTTTAAGCTGGACTTGCGCCTGGCGCGCCTGCTGGGCATCCACACTCAGACTCGCTCCTGCATCATTCAGGCTCTCTGGCAGTACGTGAAGACCAACAAGCTGCAGGACTCGCATGACAAAGAGTACATCAACTGTGACAAGTACTTCCAACAGGTACACCATGTTACAGAAAATTAGGCTATTAAGGGCAAAAAAAAAAAAAAGCAACATGAACTGGACAGCTTTTCCAAAATATATAAAACCCATAAAAACTGGAAGTGGGCACTTTTTAATAAAAAGTGATAAAGATAGCCGTGTGCGAAAGATACAAAAAACATCAAATATGTAGACTTTTTGCAATGCCATGACTGAGTGTTATTAACTCAAAAATAAAGAGTGTTTGACTATGTAGCGATAGCACAGAAATATTGGATGAATAGCTTTCACCACTGCAGCATAATTTTTCTTTATAACTTTTGGGAAAAACTAACTTGTAATTTGAAGGTAGGTGGAGAACAAAATCAAAATGGTAATAAATCTTTTGAACTAAATTGCTGGCATAAAACTTTTTGTCCTCACTGATAAGTTCTGAAATAATAAATGTAGCTTCATCCCTTTTTTGATTAAATTTTTTTTTTTTTATCTAGAAATTTTTAATTAGAATTCCACAACTTTCTGTTTCAATGAGGTGTACAAGAAAATACCAAAGCCCATTGCTCTTAGACACTTTTAAGAAACAGAAAGACAAGAAAACATTCAAAGGAGACAAATGCGCTAGGACAAAAGTCCTAGCGCAAAATTTTGTGTAAAGGTGTACGGAGCCTGGTGCTGCAAGGTTGAGACCTTGTCCTGTTGTGGGCAACGGGGCCCGACTAATACCCGTGGTAAAACGGACGGCGGAGTCCAGCGAAAA
>CAEGAD010065080.1:0-36070 GCA_903067055.1 Poeciliopsis paucimaculata
ATCTCAGTCCAGAAATGTGCAGTTCTAGGCACAGCAAAGATACTGCGCAGAACCCTCAAGCTCCCAGGCCTCTGGTAGAGGACCCGAGCTCAGAGGATAAGAACCACCCGCGGTGGGTGAGAAGGGATTTTTTTTTTTATTTATATATATATATATTTCAGGCTATATATATATATCTTTTGATGTTGAGTTTTCTCCTAGGAAGCTGATATTTTTATCTGTCATCATCACAAAGGAATACATGCAATAATTATCAGACATGATTGGGTCTATAGTACAAAATAAAGCTTTTAAAGAAATTGAATTCAACTAAAATTCTTGACAAGGAGTAAGCAGTAACCCTGACTGAGAAGTCAATTAGTTTGTCTCAAAACTAATGGACTTTTGCCAAAACACAGCAATCAGTAGCCTTTCTATTTCCCAATTATGCACTGCTTTGTGTTTATCTGTAACATAATATTACTAAAAATAGACAAGTTCTTGGTCAAAAGGTGTTTGTGCGCGTGTTCGTAAGCGTGAATAAACCGGAAGTGTTTCCCAGCTGTATGACCTCTGTGTAATGCTGACAGAGCTCTATGAAGCTCCGTGGAGAGCAGGAGCCGCTCAGGGTTTAACTTGTGTCTGGCCTTTGTTCTGTGAAGCGGCTCCGTCAGCCGGAAAACCAGCATGAGTACCATGTTTGCAGACACCATTCTGATCGTCTTTATTTCTGTCTGTACGGCGCTGTTAGCGGAAGGTGGGTGGAAATCCTCATTGAGATAGCTGCCGTGTTTAACGGTGTTCAGAAACACGGCCGTGTACAAATATGTATTGCTCCTGTAAGATTCAGGGCGGAGAAATGATATCGGCCTTTCTCTTTGTGTGACAAGTCATTTCTAATGTTCTCTGGACCTATAGTCAGTAATGAGGCTTGAATTTAAACTAGCCGACAAGGCTAATGGCTAACATCCTGTGGTTCCGCTTAAGTATTTCAAAACAAAAGTCTCACAGAGCTTTCAGCGAATATAATTTTGTGATGCTTCAACATTTGACTGTGTTGATAGTTTGTTCAATATGGCTTCTACTCAGTTTTTAATGGCTTACCAATAAGTGCAGGCACAATTCCATTCATCTTTTGTCGAGTCCTTTCAGCTGCTTGACTCGCAAACCGGTTTTTCGGAAGATTTATGTGGACACAGCACACCCTGCTGGTTAAAGACGGATTAACAACCACATTATAGTTCATATAGATATTAATGACGGAATAGAAATCTTCATTTGCTCGATTGGAAATTATCCGTGCAAAGATGCAAAAGAGTGAGAATTAGAAATACTCAGACACCCACAAAAAACAATAATAGGAGTGATAGTTCTTTGTTGTTGTTTGGCCTTTGTTTGAAAGTAAAATAACAGGAATAAAAGGACATGCTGGGACGGTCAACAGGCCGGACTCGAACCTGTGACGAGGCCTCCTTACATGGGTCACGCGCCAGATATAGGACCAGTAGATGAAATTAAAATCTACAGTAAATCAAACTGAAAACTAGAAAAAGTGGAAATCAACATAATGTGCAATGATAATATGTGTATCAACATCAGGATAAAATGTAAATTATTATTTTACATTTTGTGAAATAGCCAGAAATCTGTGCAAGACATCGATTAGTTAGACATTGAGATCAGTTCAAAACACCAGACAAAGGCTTAGTGAACTAGAAGAAGCCTTATAAATATGTATGTGATAAAGTAGATATCTACAGTGATCATTTATTTTGATCAATAGAAAAAAGTTTGAAAAAGTTTGTGACATTTGTACATATTCTGCTCTGTCGGCAGGGATCACCTGGGTTTTAGTATATCGAACTGAAAAGTACAAGAGGCTAAAGGCTGAGGTGGAAAAACAAAGCAAAAAGCGTAAGTGCGCCAGGACTGGTCGCCATTATCTGACAAGTTTGGCATCTATAGATGATTCTTTACTGTTGTTGTTTACTCTTGCTTTTCTGCTGTCAGTTGAAAAGAAAAAAGAAACCATCACTGAGTCTGCGGGACGCCAGCAGAAGAAGAAAATCGGTAAGAAGCCAATGAGTTGTCATGGGAACCAGCTCACAAATGGCATTGGTTTGCTGTAACTACAACTATCTTCCCATCACTTTGTACGTGCAATTTAAGTGCTTTACATGATATGAAAAACCTAAGACACTCTGCCTTGCTCTGTGTGATTACATTATGTTGTGGTGTATCTCCAAGCGCTGTGCAGCTCTAAAATAAACCGTGTTCTGTTACAGAAAGACAGGAAGAGAAGCTGAAGAACAACAACAGAGACCTGTCCATGGTGAGGCCTGTGACAGTCAACCTGTCCTTGTCTTATTGAATAATACTTCAACATGTAGTTTTAGTCAAATATTGTTTTTCATTGGCGTGCTTGTTCCTAGGTGCGCATGAAGTCCATGTTCGCAATTGGCTTCTGCTTCACAGCTTTGATGGGCATGTTCAACTCCATGTAAGTTCCACTTTTGATCAAAACAGAAGTGACTACTTAGACATGAAACGATATAAAAGTTTTCTAATTAAGTGCAATAAACAAACTAAAACGTCTTGTTTTTCTTCTTGGCAGTTTTGATGGACGGGTTGTGGCCAAGCTGCCGTTTGTGCCACTGTCCTACATTCAGGGTCTTTCCCACCGCAACCTACTGGGCGAAGACTACACAGACTGCTCCTTTATCTTCCTCTACATCCTCTGCACCATGTCTATCAGACAGGTAATTATTGTGTTTTAGATAATCCAGAAGAACACTTTCTTACCTTTAAAGATATTCTGTTGCTTACTGAGTGGTTGTCATGGCACAAATTGATCCCGTGACCTTATGTCAGAGGATTAGCACGGGTAAAGGTGTGACAAAACATCACGATTCACTAAGGATGATCCGATGTGAAAATCTGGCCCAATGTCAATATCCAATACTGATATTGCTTCAATATTTACAACACCCCACTGTTGCCAACTTTGTCACTATATTTAGAGACATTTCAAAAGAATAGAATTGGCATCAGCCAAAATCGGCTTTTTAAAGATTATTGTTCAGCAAGAAAACTGTGATCAGTTCACCCCTAAGTCATGTTTCAAGACATAAAAACCTAATCTAAAAATGTTGGACCCAGAACGGGATTAGTCTCATCGTTGAAAGCACTTGGTCATAATGCGTGTGGATGAAGTGCAGCTATCAGCAGCAGACTGTCTGAAAACACCTGGGTCAGTGACAGTGTTGCATCATCAAGAAGGAGCCAGTGTGAGTTTAACAGAGTTCATCTCTACATCAGCCTCATACGTCCTTTGACCCCCATCTTCAAGCCAGTATTCATTAATTTCAACCTTTGACCCTGAATAAACCACTGAAGTTATGACAGTGAAAAGAAACTCCTAAGCTTCTAAGCTTCAGTATCTCATCATGTATGTTTATTGTTAATTTTGAGTGACTTGATGAGGATTTTGTTAACCAAGGAGAAAGATTTGGTTTCCATTGGAAAAGTCAGTTGTTCAAATAACAACTGACTTTTGATTTGTAAACGCATACATATAAAGAATAACGCAACTTTGAATGTTTTGCAGAGTTTCTGAATATCAAATTAAAATAATTTCAATGTTTGTCGATTTATTTACAGCTTAGAAGAAGTGAGAAATAAAAATGGACAGTTATAGAATAATATGCGGTTAGTTTATTTCTTTTGTTGTATATTTCAATGCATTATCAAACCTGACTCATCGTTCTCCAGTCAGTGGAGTCTCTATTAAACAGCTGTTCATCAGACATGAGTCCCTGATCAAATTAGTAAGTCAGCGGAATAAACTCATAGCTAAAATATCCAGTACTTACTGCCAAGTATTTATTATGACAAATAATGTGAAATTAGATTTTTTGTGGTTAAGTTAAATTACTATAAATTCCACAATTTGGTCAATTAACCTGCCACAAGTACCTGTGAAGAGCCATCACTTTCTACCAGATTGTGAAAACCTGATTTTTCTGTCTGTCCTCCTTCCAGAACATTCAGAAAATGCTCGGACTTGCCCCCTCCAGAGCCGCCACCAAGCAGGCAGGGGGGTTCCTGGGACCGCCACCCCAAGCGGCCAAGTTTTCCTAATCGTCAAGTCACCATGGCGACCCCAACAGAGCATTGATGGAACTGTTTGTGCTGGAGCGAATGTCTTGCCTGGTGGAGCTACGATGTTGTTTGATTTCTTGTTGCGTTTTGTAATATTTAACTTAAAAGTAGAGAAGAAAATAGAAAAGTTCAGGTCTCACCGTGTTCACCTCGCAACACGGACCGGTCTGAGATTTTAATCCTTTATTGACACAATAACATCTGAACGCCTTTCAGTATTATTGAATGTCATCATCTCTATTTTGAGTAAATTGCATATTAATAAAATTTTTACGATTATATGTCATATTTCTCTGCTTTCTTTATTTTGCATCCCATTTAGATGGGAATGACGAGGTAAATATGTCCAAATATTTTTTCAACTTTTATCTCAGACTTTGGAATTTTCAGTCATATCCAAAGAAAATCATTTCTCATTTGGACCAGTCGCTCCTCCTGAAATAAAATGATTTCTTTAAAACAACCATGGCAGATAAAAGGTTCTTACATGTCCTTTATCACAGCAACTTGATAAAGAAAATGTTGATACAGCAACTTGTATCAGTTGCTGTGCTGCAAGAGAGATAGTGAAGGTAAACACCAGCACTACTTCCATCTGTTCAGTGTTTTCCTTAACAGAACATAAAACACAACACAAACCTCACAATCATTAGTTACACAAACATCATACACCTGTAAAGGAATATAAATATGTTAATAGTTACAAATTATGTAGTTTGGTTTTTTCGCACCAAGATATGTTTTAACCTAAAATAAATGTACTGTGTCAAATGGCCTGGGTCAGTCTGACCTAGAAGTCAGGAAGGAATTCAGATTTAAAGAGATGGAATAACAATCACTAGGAGAGGAAACTGTTAGTTTAAGCTGTTGTGTGAGTAAGTTCTGGCACCTATCATTTCCCCAGCTGGCCTGCAAAGGAGCCAGGCTGGAGCCCAAGACTTGGGAAAGAATCTCTGTTTGGCCAGATCAGGAGCAAACAATTTGACTAATAGTTCTTTTGAAATGGAGAAGATGTTGAGGTCAAGACATCTGTGATTATTCCAGGAGATCAACTGGGAACTTCCAAGTCACATCCAAGGTAAGATGGAGCCAGAAATGCTGCGCAAATGGATAGGAGTGACGCCATTGGTGGAAGCTTCCCAATACACACCAGTAGAGCTGGGACTCTATAAAAAACCGATGTTAGAAGCAGAAGTCAAGAGATTTTGGATTTCTGTAACGATGTGAATGTGATGTTTTGAGTTCCGCGGATGTGCATTAAAATCTCTTCCCGTTCGACTATGAGCAGAAGGAGTTCCGAGTCTTGTGTATTTCTTTATTTATATATTCCATGAGTTAGGCACCCTTAAATTCCTCCATACACCTTCCTACTGTGATGTTTGTCCTGACATGCTGTGCTTGAACTGTGTGTATTAATGGCCAAACATTTCTATTTTAGTCTCATCTGTCAAAGGGGAATTGTTCCCAAAGTCATGTGTTTTATTTCATAATGCACATTTTCTGTTTTGAATAAATTTTTAAAAATGACAGTAGTGTCTGAGTGCTTTTGAATTAATAAAAAAAACAACATATGGATCATATCATTTTCATTGTGCTCTGATTAGCAAAACCCTACTAGTAAAGAAGGAGTGCCTTTTTTATTATAGCTGTTTGGTTTTTTAAAACACATCATTATACTGTACATTCCGAATAAAAGGATACTTAGATTTCTTAAAAGCTGATGAATCGTACTGTGCTCTTATACTGTATTCTTGGGACAGACCAGCTGGTTTTACAAGCTTGTATAATTTGCCACGTCGTTTATCTCTGGCTCATGTCTAAACAGTTTAGAAAAATATTTTTAAAAATGCAATCCCCCCACCCCACCCTGGTGTCCATAAACTGTGTCATACTAAATAAAGTGAGGTGTCTTTGTAAAACCACATTTCTGTCTATTCGCCTGAAATGACAGACTCGGCTTTAGCTGCAGGGTTTATTAATCTTTGTCGCAGTTATTTATTTAAAGTCCGCCTGTTTTGGCACAGCCTCGGTTTTATGAGCCCGACAGAAGTGAGGAGCTGTTTCTCTGAAAAGAGGTGTGTCCTGGCTGCTTAAAAGGGCCGTAAAATCCTCCCTCCACTCTTACCAGACGTCCATCTTGCAGCTCCTCTCTGCAGAACACAAACGGTACAGTTTTATTCTCCAAAAAGTGACGAGAACTTTTATCCGCGACAGTAACAGCGCGTGCACTCTGTCCTGTTGTCACGTTCTTTGACTAAGCTAGTTTAGATGCTCTGCTAGCTCTCTGCCTGCTCAGGCTAATATTACGTAATGGAGATATTTTTCTGAAACTTTCAGGTACAATCTGTGTGAAAATGGCCCAGTCAATCCTCGATACGGTCTCCGGAGCCTCCACCGGAACCCTGCTGGTTACAGAGCCTCTGAACTTCTGGGCTGGAAAACGGGTGAAGCCCAGAGAGGAGAAAAACGCCGAGCCCGTTTTCGAGCCTGCAACTGGTAATGCGTGTTAAAAGTTTGTTCTGCTGGTAATGCATAGTAAAAACAATAGCACAGTCCAGAGAGGTTTAGTCTGGTTTGTAAGTAACTCCGCTCTGGAGTTGAGTTTCGGAGAGGGACGGCGACGAAGTTAACTTCTTCTGTGCTAATGGTGGCGAAACACACGTTTAATTACAGGAAAAATAGTTTATCTGCTGTCATTGGTAGTTATGCTAACTGGACTGAGCATCCACAACAGGCTGCGCTAGCTACAGCATAAGCACAGAGCCAGGGGGAGGAGGATGAGCAGCACCTGATGAGGTTGTGATTGACAGCACTAAAGCTCTCCTGCCACTGACTGGTTGTTTCTAGATAGCACTGAGAGAAAGCAGAGGAAATAGAATTTTCCTAAATTATCTCCCATGCCATACTGTCACAACATAATTTCTATGAACAAAAAAATAAATCAATTAATTGTGGAGGGCCCCCTGTCGGTCAGGGGCTCTTAGAATTGTCTTAACATTTCCCTGCTATACGAGCCCCTGGGACGGGGAGAAATATGATGCTGAATCATATTATTTCTATGACAACTTTTTAAGTGCAACAGGTGGAACACAAAATGAACGGTCAGGTGTTCAAACTTCTGTTTTCTGTCAGACAACAGAATTAGACTGTCCCTTTTCATTTCATTACCTTGGCTTTAATCAGTTTAGAAATTCTGAATTTTATTCACTGAATCTATGGGCTAAGTCTTAACTTTACAAATGAGAAATCCAGTTTATAATCATCAGTGAGTCCTTTATTCTATTTGGCAAAGTACCAAATAAGAAAAATTTTACTGCGGGAGCTTTGCAAACAAAATGAACGTTCACACATAGGAAATTTAATAAAGGCGCTTTATTTAGTTTAGGGACAATCATTGACCAGGCTGACCATTTATTTAAGTTTTCCTTGAAGTAAGTGGTAAAGAAACCAAAGGGACTTGGACAAATAGAAATGTGCAGTTTTGTAAATGTAAGAATGCTTTTTTTATTGTTCAGTGTTGAAATTTTCTTGCCAGGTTTGACTGATCTTTCTGGAATTGAACTGGAGAAAATCAATCTGAAACTCAAAAGTTGTGAAATAGTCCTTTAGAGTCTGAACCTACAGATAAGATGCTAACTTCAGAGCTGTGGGATGTGACAACTTTAGAATTTTCTCCCTACTGTTTGGGGGACAGAAATGGGGGGTATCTATCAGTACAGCCTAGCTGCCTGTAGCTTATTTGCCTTCCTGCTTGCTCAGGCCGTGTCCTGTGCCAGCTGGTGCCCTGTGGGGCGGAGGAGGTGGACGAAGCCATCCAGAGTGCCCACTCTGCCTACGTGAAGTGGAGCAAGATGTCTGGCATGGAGAGGGCTCGGGTCATGCTTGAGGCCGCCCGCATTATCAGGGTGAGCCGGTCAGACAGCTTTGAAGCTGTCCAACTTTTACTGTCCTTATTGTGCAACTTAAATTGGAGCTGACTATTGCAAGCTAGCAGTGCAACACTAGTTATTCATTAATGGGAAGCCCTCCCTCCTTTGGATTTGTGCAAAATTCTCCTTTTGTGTCTGGTTGGCCTGTTTTAGGTCGCATGAAGGAGTCCGGTTTATTTTCCAATAATGACTCTATGTTTTTGCTCCCAATCAAACAGGAACGGAGGGAGAAAATTGCAAAGCTGGAAGTGATCAACAATGGCAAGTGCATCACCGAAGCCCTTGTGGATGTGGACGGTGCTTGGCAGACCATGGAGTTCTACGCCGGCATGGCTGGGACACTCACTGGTGGGTGCGGCGATGTCTCTTTGTGTTTTGAAGCGTACTTTCTGTTTGTCTGAATGCGGGTTTGTGCTGTGACTCCAGGTCAGCACATCCAGCTTCCTGGCGGAGCCTTCGCTTACACCAGGAGGGAGGCCCTCGGGGTGTGCGTGGGGATCGGGGCATTTAACTACCCCTTCCAGATCTCTGTCACCAAGTCGGCTCCGGCCCTGGCTTGTGGTCGGTGAACAGCAGCGACTTTCAACTCTCATTTTTACATGAAGTCACTAATAGAAGAGATGGGAGTAAACAATGGTTTTTCTAGGTAATGCCATGGTGTTCAAGCCGTCTCCCATGACTCCTTTGACTGCTTTGGTTATGGCTGAGATCTACAAAGAGGCAGGAGTACCTGATGGCCTGTTCTGTGTGGTCCAAGGTGGAGCAGAGACTGGCACTCTGCTCTGCCACCACCCCAAGGTGGCTAAGGTTTCCTTCACAGGCAGTGTTCCAACTGGCAAGAAGGTACAAATGCTAAAAATGTGTCATCTGTGCACATTTGGTTCACACAGCAAAACTTGTAGCCTGTTTTCAAAACCTGAGAATCCACACATCACGATAAAACATTATAGCTATAACGGGTTTGGTATTGAGCCAAACCTGTTATCGCTCGATAACAGGTGTTTCTGATGTTTGACTGAAACATTGGAATGTTAACAACAACATTCTGGAGGGAAATCTTGCTAAGCTTCTCAAGATCAAATAAGAGTTCAGAGTAAACAAACATAGCCGACTAGCAAGAAGCAGTGGCAATAGTTTGTGGGCCAAGGTAACAGAGACAAAATATAAAGACCTCTCTGATGTCTACCAGGCCTTCTGATCACTCATGGCAGTAGTTTTGTCATCTTCATAAAGGGTTCCCCTTTATGTTTCCTTCACCTCTGATTGGCTAACTGTCACATTCAACAGAATCCATGCTTGTTTGTCCCCAAGGAACACCACACACACTGCAACATTAACCTAAGACATTCCAACGTGACTTTATATCGGAGCGGACCATGTCACTTTTAGTAATCTAGTTTAATTGTATGGCACATTTCAACAACGAGGCAGTTCAAAGTGATTTACACCACACACAGGGGAATATCTTTAGGTCATTTTTAGAGCCATCACGATAACTAGGGTGGCCTTAAGATATTTGTAAGGGGGACAATCTGGACAAAAATTGGCATTAAAGTCTTGCCTTGTGAACAAGGCTCTAGTTGACAAAACAATCAATTCTTTTGAATAGCAGCACCTAGTTTTACCTAAATGAGTTAGAATGACTCCATCCCTGCTGCATGTCCTCTCAGGTGATGGAGATGTCTGCCAAGGGGGTGAAGCAGGTGACCCTGGAGCTGGGAGGGAAATCTCCCCTCATCATCTTCAAAGACTGTGATCTGGAGAACGCCATAAGGGGGGCGCTCATTGCCAACTTCCTGACCCAGGGCCAGGTGAGACTGACGGGCATCCCATCCTTACTGGCTCGTGTCATTCAGCCCGTCTGAACCAGACGGGCTCTGTGAGCTCTTTCAAGGTGTGTGTGAAATGTGTAGGTTTGCTGCAATGGAACCAGGGTGTTTGTACAGAGGGAGATCATGCCACAGTTCCTGGAGGAAGTGGTGAAGAGGACCAAGGCCATCTCTGTGGGCGACCCGCTGCTGGACGGCACCCGCATGGGGGCCCTCATCAGCAAGCCCCAGCTGGACAAGGCTCTGGGGTTTGTCACTCAAGCCAAGAAGGAGGTTGGTTCATTATCAAAGTTGGATTGGGAGACTTAAAAAAATGAGGCTACATTCACACAGTGGATAACTGCAATCCAAATCCAACATATTCACCCAAACAATTCTGAAAAAAAATCAGAATTATGAAATCTGTGAGTGAAGCACATCACATGCTAATGCCACCTCTCCTGGTTCTGAGCACACATCCAAACACACTTTTCCAAAGAAATTGCCATTGATGCTCCACAAAAGGTCATTGCTATTAGTTGTGCTTTCTTTTTTTTCAGCTTCCTTCATCTTAAGAACTTGTAATAATACTGACGGCTCCCAATGCTGAAGAACTTTTATAGTCCATCATGTATTAGTTCTGTAAACAGTGTACTACTGTGATGTCTATGCTTTTCTTCTGCACATGCGGACCACTTTGGCGTCTTAAGTTATTGTTGTGAAAATTGTCTTTAACAAAGAGTAAGAAAAAAACAGTTTCAAAAACCAGAAAAATAATACATATATTCTTAGTATTTATTTGAAGGCTTTACAGCACACGTGTCAAACTCCATTACTGGAGGGCCACTGCCCTGCAACTGTTAGAGCGGTCTCTGCTGCACCACACCTGAATAGAATAATTAGGTCATTAGCAAGGGTATGTGTTCGAATGCTGGAAAGCATTTGAACACAAGCAAAGACTGTGCTCACTGAACACGGTCAGAATTCATAGCCTGGAGCAGAACACAGCATTTAGTTTTATAAGAAGGGTTTCATTCTATTCACATAATTTGACAATCTATTTGGTTATGAAACAAATTGCAAGCATATGCAATTTTTTTCAGAAGAGAAGTTAAACATTCAAGGATGTCATGAGGATGGTTATCAGGCCAACAAGAAACAGTTCAACAACTTTATTGCAATACTGAGTTCAGAGAGACGGCTTCAGAAAACCCTCTTATCAACATGTGCATTACAGAAGAATCTTGACGCTGTTGTGCATTAATTTACTCGTGAAACTTAAAATTTTCCATCACAACATTCACACAGAAGTCTGATTGTGGCTGCATTTAATTAGTAGCATGAACAACCAAAATAAAAATCACATTTTAGCAAAAAAATCAGAATTGAGCATTCAGACCTGCTGTGTGAACGTAGCCCTACATCCTGAGTTTCCAGATCTCATCGTTCTCTTTGTGGTTCTACCAGGGAGCCAAGGTGCTTTGTGGAGGAGACCCTTTTGTCCCCACTGATCCCAAACTGAAAGGGGGTTATTTTATGTCCCCTTGTGTCCTTGGTATGTTTGACTCCCTCACTCATCGCCGTAGCGATTACTGGGTTCTGTCAAAATCACGGTTCACACACCTTCTGTTCACAGAAAACTGCAGAGACGACATGACCTGTGTGAAGGAGGAGATCTTTGGTCCGGTCATGTCCGTCCTGTCTTTTGACTCTGAGGATGAGGTGATCGAGAGGGCCAACAACACTACCTATGGACTGGCCTCTGGAGTCTTCACCAGGTGAGCAAGAGTCAGCAGGATTATCTATGACCAGCAATGAGTAAAGATCTACTGCTGCTTCCCTTTGAAGAAGAGTTTATTGCTTTCTCTAGATTGGATTTTATAACTGCCTATTCATGTATTTCCTTTCAGTGCAGTAGGTTAATGAAGTTAAAGTCCATTAACCCACATCTTTTACCACCACATGTGGTAAAAGATGTGGTTTAATCTTTTACCACATGAAATAAGTTCATCCCTCCACCTGCAGGGATATTTCTCGAGCTCATCGTGTGGCGGAGAGGCTGGAGGCGGGAACCTGCTTCATCAACAACTACAACAACAATCCTGTAGAAATGCCATTTGGAGGATACAAGATGTCAGGTAGCTTGTTGGGAGGTTTCTACATTCATAAACAATTCTTTCAATTTAACTTTGCGAGAACATGGGATTTGTTACCGGAATGAACCCAAACTGTTGAATCTCCCCAGGCTTCGGCAGGGAGAACGGCCAGGTGACCATCGAGTACTACTCCCAGCTGAAGACTGTGGTTGTGGAACTGGGAGATGTTGAGAACCACTTCTAAACCCTGAAAGTTTTCATGCAACACTAGAATTGTGCCTGAATATTTGGGCTTTCTGCAATTATGTGCCACAGAAAAGTTGTAGAGTACAAACCTGCGTTCTTGCCTTGTGAAACCTGAAGCAGTAGATTAGCAGTGCTTATTTCCTGCACCAACCTGAACTTTCTATCCACAAAATGTGACTCCACCTGAAGATTAAACTACTATACTGACTGAGATGTGACCGCATGGGTATCTAATGTCAAAGAAAGAGGCCTAATAAATGTGCATCAGTATTGGAAGAAAACCTGTGCCACATGGTGATGTGGTGATGTATGCTTACCTGAAAGTCTTTGTCTTTTTACAAAATAAAACATTTCAGTGACAAATCTCTTTTTACTTCAGAAAGTAATTCATTGAAATATTTTACGCTTTAGTCTTTGTAAGTAATGTAGAATACCAGTTTTAGTATTAAAAAGATCAGCACACTGCCACCACATGGTCAACTTGAGGTGTTGCATGAGCTTACTACTTATGCGACTCAATCCTCCATTTATTTCAAAAGGAAATAAAATGTAATCAATTGTCTCCAACACACCTGAACCCAATAGCTCAAGTGATTCAGGTGTTGTAGCAGAAATCCACCTGGAAGTTACAGCACAACCATAAAGAAGACTCCAATTCAAAGTACTTACAGTTTTGAAAAACATCTGATAGTGTAGTGTTTGAAGACAAATGACGTCTAAACACTGAATTCCTTGTAGTGCTAAAGTAACGGTGTGCTATATGCTTGAATACCGTCTCTACGAGCGGACTAAAACTGAGAGGAGTTTGGTTTTTCACTAAAGCCTGTAAGCTTGTCGTAAAATAAAATCATCGGAGTTGCACAGCACATTCATATTTAACAGAAGTGTGATGAAAGACTCTTCCAGAAGATGGCAGTAATGCAACAAATGGGACGCAAATTGCCATAAAATCCGAGAGAAGAAGAACACGGTTCATTTCTCTTAACAGGATAACTTGTAGTTCAACAATGCAGGTAAGTTTGACTCTCATAGGACCCTTGAAGAAATGCACCATTCATCGGAAGGATAAATGTTAGCTTAGCACAACTTATGGTTTATTGTGCTCATATTAACCCACGTTTAAACACAGTAGTTAGCCCAGCTGGCTAAGCTCTGTGGCTCATAGCTACATGGCTACGTTGCTAACCGTTCTCTGTATTTGTGCTGCTTGTTTTTCTCTCAGCAACGCGAGGAGAAGCAGTTGGAAGCCTCGGTGGATTCTCTCATCTCTCTGGTGGCTCTCACTAAAAACGCTCTGCAAAGTTTCATCTACAAGCTGGAGAACGAATACGAGCGACTGACTTGGTGACTAAATATTTGACTCCAAACTGCAGCAGCTGCTTAGTTCCTTCCTAGAGTAACAAAGTCTGATTTTTCTGGTTCCTCTTAAATCATTTTGCTGCTGGATGTTACTGGGCCAATATGGAGAGTTGATAGTCAGAAAGTGTTTATAATGTATATATTGTACCGTCAATAAAATTAAACCTTACTTTCTCTTCATAGGCTGAAGAACAACCATAACTTTTTCTAGCTTAATTGTAGAACATTTTACCACAGCAGCCATGTGCGTTGCTCTCTCTCTCAGGCCCAATGTCCTGGATAACTTCGGTCTCCTGTCTGGCCAGCTGAACACCATCAATAAGATGCTGAAGAATGAGAAGACGCCGTCGTTCCGCAGCCAGGTCATCATCCCTCTGGTGCTGTCCCAGAAGCCAGACGATGACCTAACGGTGAGTGTGTTCTCACCGTTGTCCTCCTGTGTTTTTGGATTTCTGCCTCTCATCTCTCTTGTTATCCCCCCCTCAGGTCCTCACAGAGCAGCGTGTCCCGGTGTTCAGTCATGAAATCGTCCCAGACTACCTGCGGACCAAACCCGACCCAGAAGTGGAGGAGCAGGAAAAGCAGCTGAGCACGGAGGCGGCGCGCATTGGTCCGGATGTAGCACAGGTCAGTTACATGTCGTCTTGACTCCTTTATTTTTCATATTTCATATCGAACAGTTGGTGTGTTTTACATTAACTCCCTCATCGTCGGATCATCGAGCAGAAACAGATCCAGGCGCTGAATAAAATGTGTTCCAACCTGCTGGAGAAGCTGAACAACCCACGTGATGACAGAGATGCAGAAAGTGCTGGTAGGTCGCTCCCCTCCGCTCCGTTCGTTTCTTTCTGCATTCTGATTGAAATCAATACCTCAACATGTCTCCCCATCAGCATCCCGACTGAACAAACCGTCGTTTAACCCCGGAGACACCAACGCCTTGGTTGCAGCCGTTGCATTTGGAAAAGGCCTTTCCAAGTGTAGGCCTCCGGGTCCCATGGCTCCTGGACATCCAGGGCAGGGGCCCATGATGAGCGGGGGGCCAACCTTACAGCAGGTCACTATCGGAGGTGGTGGAGGCCAGCAAGCAGGTATGGGGGGACCGGTAGCTCCACAGCAGCAAGGACAGCCGGGTAAGAGGCCTGGTTTGGAGAGCATTCAGAACTCAGCCCACACACAGCCTGATGCTGTTTTCATCTAACTACCAGATTTGGATATTGTCGTCACGTTTACATACGCTCATCATGTTTTAACACGTTTACATTTAAACTGTTAAACAGCAACAGCTTAAACATGACATTTAAGATTAGAATATAATATCTATTAGGGCGTATTTGGGCCACTGTAGATAGAAACAAAGAGCGGTGAATATCTGCCCTCTCGACTTGAAGCTCAAGGAAAAATAAATCCTAAAAAATGTATTTATTTATTTTATTTTTTTCTAGCAAATTTTTGACTTCAGAAATTTTCTAGAAAAATTGTCAAAATTTCCAAAGATTCAAAAGTCTAAAATTTTTGACTAGGACATTTTCTGACTCAGAATGTCAATTTTTTTCCCCGGAATAATTTCTGAGATCTAAAAATTTCAGAGTTTTTGGGCAGAAATTTTTTTTCTAATACACCACTGTGTGCAATCGGACCAGTAAAAAACAATTTTAAAAACAAAAATGTGAACTTTAACAAAGTATGGTTAATACCTGCTTAAAGGTTATTTTCAAAGGCACTTTTAATCTGACAAACAGAACTCAGACTGTAACATGACTGGAGGTGGATATATATATATTTGCATCTTTCTAGATGAATTATTGGGAAATAACAATAAGATTAATTAAATTTATAGAATAGTTGTTCCACACAGATATTGTTTATGTCCTGGTCTTGATGACTGGATGTAAACCTCTGATTTGTTTGTGACGGTTTGTGAATGTTTACAGTTGTTTTCTGTTTGTCCTCCAGGGAAAATGCCAAGCAGCATCAAGACAAACATAAAATCTGCATCTGCTTCCATGCATCCCTACAACCGATGAGCCTTCTGCTTCATTCCTAACAGCTCAGCTCTTCATGGAAACATCGGGGCCGGAGGAAGCTACTGCTTCACTGGCAGGAAGCTTCTCCAGACCAGGGGCTGGCAGCCTGTGGCTCCGGGGCCGGCAGCCTGTGGCTCCAGGGCCGGCAGCCTGTGGCTCCGGGGCCGGCAGCCTGTGGCTCCGGGGCCGGCAGCCTGTGGCTCTGGAGCCACAGTGGCTCTTACTAACTTTGGCTTGATGAAGAAACAACTGAGGTTTTAAAAATGCAACAACAAATACAAGTTTTTTCATGTTAATTTCCACAACAGCATAACAAAAGTACTGTTCATTTTTATTTAGAACTGTTTCTCTTCTTAGGGTGGAAACTGATCAAATTTAACCATTATTTTTTGTAAAAGCGTTTTTTTTTTTTTTTTGAAGTATATTAACACCTGAAAGCAGGATTCTTGAGGTTGTGATTTAAAAACTACATTTTCTGCTGTAGCTATTTATCAAACATTATAAAATGCCTTTTCATTTTTTGACTTTATTTGTTTTAAAGGATCATGTAATATTTGTGGCTCTAAGCCAGTTTATTCAGTTGGACTGAGGGCAGAAATAACTGGATTTGAACTGTTGCAGATTCCCCATTCAGAGCTCGTCAGGTTTGGGAACCAGACTTTCTGTTAGTAGCCACTAGATGGCACTATAGCAACATTAAAAGGCCTCAAACAACTTTCTATCTTTACACCGTTCATGTAATATATTTATTTTATTTTATTTTTTTCTAAAATAAATAAATACAAACACCTTGTAGTTCAGTGACTTGATTAAAACAGAAATAAACACAGTCCGCATGTATTTTGTGGACCAAACAAAAACGCACATCAGATTCCTGCCTTGAATTTTGCTCCGTTTCTTTGTTCTTTTTTTTTTTTTTTTTTTTTTCTCGCCGCAGCAAAGGTGAGAGTAATAAGCCCGGACGTCGCTCTGTGTGGCCTGATAATGTCAAAGTGTTTAAGGGGGGGGGGGGCATAAGGAAGTATTGCTGCTGACGTGTGAGGGGGGTCCTCTCTCTGTCTCCTCCAATCCCCGTCCCGTCCTGCCGGTCAGACCCAGCGCAGCGGCCCGTGGCTGACCTACATCCCCCCCTGTGCGAGCAAACAGGCCGCCGTCTCGCTGCGTCAGGCGCCCTGCTGAGACAGACGGCTCTAAGCTGCACAAGGTCACAGTGGTTCACGGAGGAACGGAGAGCCAGGTTACAAACACTGAACATCCTGCAGAAACAGCAGCGCGCGGCTCTTTGTCCCGCCATAAACTTTGGAAATAAATGGAGATTTCTACAGATTAAATCTGTTAGATTTATTAAAGTCTGATTTAGGAACTTTATCACAAAATGAGACACATTATACAGTATATATATATATATTTGTGTGTGTGTGTGTATGCGCATACAGAGCTTTATTTCTGTTAATTAGGAAGATTCTTGGCGTATGGACATTGAAAAAAATGACATGTAAAACTAGAATATCACTTAAGATAAAAACAATGAAATAAATTTGGGTTGAAGGTTCAATACCTGCTTAAGGATTATTTTCAGTGAGTCAGACGAGACTCATTGGATTCCATTTTCTAATTTATTGAATAAAATGTGACTACAACCAGTTTAAACCTGTTTTCTGTATGACCACAATATATGTTAAGAACCTTGTAAAAATTCCTTAGTCTCTATAAAAAAAAAAAAAATCACTTAAATGAAGTGATATTCATAACAAGAAGCTGGATCATAATAATTTATGTGATGTAATAATATATATAACAAGGAGGGCTTATAAACCAGAACACTAATTATAGTTCAGTTCAATTCAGTTTTGTTAATATAACACCAATTCACAATAAATGTCTCGAGACACTTTATTAAAAAAAAAATCA
Source organism: Poeciliopsis paucimaculata (assembly GCA_903067055.1). Classification (NCBI taxonomy): domain Eukaryota; kingdom Metazoa; phylum Chordata; class Actinopteri; order Cyprinodontiformes; family Poeciliidae; genus Poeciliopsis; species Poeciliopsis paucimaculata. Next base: position 17,517 of record CAEGAD010065080.1, read on the forward strand.
AAACACATTTCAGTTCAATCATACATACTTTCCAATTGATAATAGTAATCAAACAGTACAATAAAGCTCAATTCATAATTCAAAGTAGTTTAAAAAGGTTTTTATCTAAGAAGAAGGCATGGAGTTATTGCCCTGCAGCTCTCACTGGACGCAGCAAATCACTGACTTTACAGCAATCCCTCATGCCAACACGTTTCATCCAAAACAGGAAAAAAAATATATAAACCAACCGTGTCACCGCAGCAAAAGGATGAATGTGACACTTACTCCAGCATCATGTGTCTTTGTTTTCCACTCATTCATGTCTCGCAGAGATAACTTTGTTCTTTCCTCCAATGAGAGGAGCTCCGGCATGACTGGAGAGAATTCCACTTGTCCTGTAATGGAGAACGCGATAAGGTCCACGTCCCACTTGTTACGGAGGCTTCAGGCCAAAACTCCCACACCCAGCAGTGACTCAGACAGGCTCCAGATTCTCCTCCAAATCCTGGGCTCTTCAGGCAGCCTGGGAGGATTTGATGACGTGGGCCATCCTGCAGATTTTCCAGACGTCGTCTTCATTGTTCGTTTATTTGATATAAAAGTTGGGATCAGAGGAACATGTTGAGCGTCTGTGGGTGGCAGGAGCTTCGTGAACGCTGCCAGGCTGAACTGTTTCCACTGGTTGGAACAACATTCACTGCATCCCATTCCTGATTCATTTGACTTTGCTGCTGCTTGTAACATTTAATCACCTTTTACCAAAGGACAGCACTTCTTCTCCTGTAACACTGACCAGGTTGGTGGACACTGAGAGGATCTCTGAGTCCAGATATTCTCTTCCTTGAATTCTAAAGTTTACATACATTTGGTCAGAATCAGCGATAACCGTCTCTTAAGCTATGTGACGGGTCAGCAGACATTTGTCCCTCACTTTTCCAAATGGCGGATCGGTTTATAATCTAGTAAAATCACAAACAGCTGAGTCTCACAAGATTCCTCACAGCCTCACATGAGAGAGACACAGTGGATTCTTCAGAGGTTGATCTGACCACGTGTGGAATGGAAGACGATGAGGGATGAGCAACATTCTCCAATACTCCAGCCAACCAAATTGAAATATTTGCTCTCTAGTCACCTTTTCGTCACTGTCTCCCCTGTTTTAAAGGAACACAACGTCTCCTCTTTGCCTTTTGGACGGAGTTTGATCAGTTTCTCTAAGGTTCGTGCTGACAGCGTTGAGCTTTCTTTGTTTTTAATGTAGCCATAAATGTAGATTTACACTGAGAACTCCCAGAGCTTGAAAGTTTAATTTTACCAACAATCTGTAGAAAGAAAAATGAATAAAAATCTAGTTTGTGTCACCTTGAAGTCATTAAGGGTGCGTTTGTTTTTAAATTCAATAGAAGCCCCTCTGGAACAGACCAGTTATTGCAGCTGGCTGAATTTGCATCTTGTTGCCATGTAAAGTGGGTAATGATGGTTAAAGACCTGTGTTGCATTTGTCACGCTGCAGCTTGTTTGTTAAAGCGACGAGGAATGAAAGAGAACATCCAGCCATTGTTCTCTGAAGAGGATTTGCACCTTTTTTCTCACCGCAGCGACTGAATCAGCCTCACAAAGGCTTTTTGCTTCGCAGAAACTCATGGATAAACGAAACACATCCAGCTCTTCCAGCTCCAAACAGGGGCTAGAAAAAGGTGCGTGATGGAAACTGGGAGGCCCATCCATGTAATTACATGTGATCATATTTGCATATGTCACTCCCACGGCCCCTGATTCCCAGCGCTCCCGGGAGCCTCTTCCTAATCCACAATTTGATTTGATGTTTAAACCTCTTCCACTCTGCGGTTTTTTTTTTCTTCTTCTCCTCCTTCCAGAGGAGGGATGAATCGGTGGCTCAGAATCAGACATCCTGTCTGGTTTATCTGGAGGACAGAGATAAGTGCGGATGCTGCCTCTCTCGGGGAATGAACATTAGCTGTGCCTGGGAGGGAGTTCATGGTGTGGGGAAAGGTGGTGGAGGGGGAGGGGCGCCTGTCGGCCAGGAGCTGCACAGCTTTCACTCAGTCTGGGAACTGTGAAAATGTCCCCCATCACACACACACACACGCCCACACACAGGCGAACATACCCTCCTGGGCAGTTGGGCCGGGCTGCCTCCGCGTCGTGGTGCAGTTGGAAGTCGGATGTGTAAAGTTATCCAGAGGTGTTGGACTGACAGGCCCACAATGTGTTAACTCATGTCCTGCAGTGACTTCTGACCCTGTTACTAAAGTCCGGAGGAGAGGCGTTACCGAGGAGCACAAGTTTGTGGGAGAAAACCCACAATGCAACAGTCTGTAGGTATTTTGCTGCTTGGCGTGTAGCTTACATGTCTGACTAGGCAGGTTCTGGTTTACACCCAGAAAATGGATTTTAGCTCCAGTATGTAACTTAAATAAATAAATATATATATATATATATACATATATATGTATGGTTTATTTATTTGCCGTTGCTCTTGTCCACAGCTTGTCCAGGTCAGCCTGTCATGAATGCTAAAGCTAGTTAGCATGGCTAAGACAGATAAACAGTAGTTTCTCCCCCTGGCCCGTTTGATGTAGCCTATTATGTTCATGCTCTCACTGTGGTGAAGGTGACTTTTAAAAAAAAACAAACAATGCCTGTATGTTTCATAAGGGAAATGTAAACTTCAACATTTTCTGTTATTAACAAAAATATTGGATGATTTTAACAAAAGGAAAATTGAAACCCCAAATATTTGGTATAGAAAGTGCACTGTGCAATATCTCTGACTGATCACTTCCTTGAATAAACTGTTCATAGAATAAGACAAAAAAAAAAAAAAAAAAAAAAAAAAATCAGTCCGTGTTGAGAAAAGTCCAAATTAACACGTCCTGGTGTGAAAGCAAGATGTGCTGAGTTTGTAGATTTCTATTGTAAAAAGACATCACTGTCTGAATGAGCCGAATGATTAAATGCAGGGGAGTCAGAGAAAATTCCCCAAACATCGGATATTCATAGCGACAATAAAGCGCATTTATTCACGGTAAAATGATCTAAATGAGACGAACATGGTGAACAATCAGGACACCAGAACAGAATGTAAGTTTTCATGAATACCAATAAACCGCAATGCATATTTAGCGTGCAAAAGTTGCGCCGGGCGAAGAGAGGCGATCTGCGGATGTAAATGATTTAATTAGCACAACTGTTAATAATTTAAGTAGTTCAATAGTAGTCTGAATGCGACATGCGCAGTAGAGCGGCTGCTGACGCAACGTGAGCTATTACGTGAGGGCAAAACAGACTGCTGTTCGGGCGGGTTTGATGCCTTTGATGCCTATGACGTGTAGACGGACGTCATAGTCAGGGTCTTTTTTTTTGTTCGTTCTTCTTCTCTAACCGTCACTTTGCACTTGTTGGTCGCAGAGCCCAGATCTGATCTTGTCCTCGCTATTTTAGCAGCAAAAATCTGAGAAACCATCATGCACAGAAGTTCTCCATCTGCACAGAGCGTAACCATCGGAGCCTTGGAGGCGGTGGTCGACCGCCTCTTCATCAACATGACCCCAGAGGAGTGGTTGAGGCTGGAAGCTGGAAACCCAGCACCCAGCACCACCTGCACCCTGGGGGAGATTTGTGGAGAGATATTGGACATATTTACATCCAACGTCCTGGAAAATCTCCACAAACAAAAGTTCACCATTGGGGGCTTGGAGGCAGCCGTGGGGAACAAAGTTCCCCAAACCTTTGCAGACATCATGGACGTCGATGGAGAGGATACCGAGCACACGGAGTATTTGAACCGGCTCATCGTGAAATATCTGTTAGATCAAATTTATCACAGCTTGGACTCGGATGCCACTCCAAAGAATCACGTCGAGCCGGCACCTTCTGTTTCCATCATCAGATATATGGTTGAGGAAGCCATCTCCATCATAAGGGACCTCATGGACAGATTGAGTGCATCCAAAGAGGAGTCCATAACAGCAGCCATCGACAACCCAGTTGTTGTTGATGGGTTGTCGACAGAACTCGCAGTCAGTAAAAACGAGATGATGAACAAAACTGCTGAGCCAAAGTCCAGCAAAAGTCTGACGGGGAAGATTAAGAGATTTTTCGTCAGATTTGCTCACAAACGTTCTGCTCGGGTTGCTCCGTTGAACGTGTAAGAAAAACCAGAGACCTCTCCAAGCCAACGCTCTCCAAGCCAACCTTTTCCCAGGTTGAAGATGGTAAAATATCTGCAGGTGAAGGTTCTGATGTAGAGGCTTTCCTCAGAGAAAACCAGCACAGGGTGCAGATTTGATTCTAAATGATTTACAGGCTCTTTGAACATCAAAAACTGAGGAAACATTAGGATAGTTAGGTCTTTTTTACATTTAGTTACTAGTTAGTTAATTTTTAATTTAATTATTAGTTAGGTCATTTTAAAATTGTTCGTGTTAAGTAGTTTGTTCTTTTTATACTGGTTCGTGTTAAGTAGTGTGTTCTTTTTATACTGGTTCGTGTTAAGTAGTGTGTTCTTTTTATACTGGTTCGTGTTAAGTAGTTTGTTCTTTTTATACTGGTTCGTGTTAAGCTTAGTTCGTAGTTAGGTCATTTTATACTTGTTCGTGTTAAGAAGTTAGATCATTATAATGATCTCATAATAGGATTATAACTTCTTTACAACTAGATAATTATAATGAGATCAGAATTATCTCATTGTTATGAGGTTATTGAGATAGTATCTCAAAATACTATGAGAAACTATCTCATAACACTGTGATAGTATCTCATTATAACATTATAATTATTATTATAATAATTATAATGTTATTATAATATATATAATAACATTATATATATTATGTATATATAATGTTATTATAATAACATTATAATTATTATAATAACATTAGAATGAGATAGTATCTTATTATAATGTTATTATAGTGAGATAATATTATCATAACTCGCAGCTTAATATAGTATATTAAGATACTATATAATTATATATAATGAGATACTATGTCATTATATTGATATAGTATAGTATCTCATTATAATATTATAATTATGTCATGAGATATCATTATAATGATAATTTTGTTATAATGAGATATTATGTCATAATATAATTATCTCTTAAAATGTCATATTTTATTGTATCAGAGTGGCGGTCATCTTTCTGCAACAACAACAGAACACAAATTCTTCTGGTCATTAATGTGTGACGTAGCCCCATCCCCAATTAAAGATGGCAACATTGAATTTCCTTTTGGGATAAATAAAACATTTTTAAGTTGAACTTAAAATAACAAACATTGTGTACAAACAAGAGGTCTCACTCTCACGTCAATCAAATTCCTGAATCGGTCTACTTTATTACGGGTAAATATTTTCTGATTCTTAATTATTTTTTCCTTCTTTTTTTTTTTTTACAAATGAAATAAGCCAGTCAATATTTAATTAAATAATATCAAACTCTTGCCAGAATGTGTTCAAATATATTTTGTACATCAGAAAACTTAATATAATTTTAGAGATGAAGGTAAGTTTATTGCAGCAGGAGCTGCAATAAACATTAAATCAACAAATATATTTGATAACTGAAAATGCTTCCAAGGTTTTTATTGTTTCTGATTTTTCTCATATCATGTGTTGGGACATTAAATCAAATTTAATCTTGATTAGATTAAATTTGTTTGACTGCTTTTACAAAATAGTATAAACAGCGACACCAAGCGTCTAAATGTGAAGTTGCATCGACTAGACACGTCAACAACGTTGTTCCGCCCTTAGTTGAAGCTTTGGCGGTGCTACTAACTTCACTAACTTCAGGCTTGTTGTAATATATAGGAACCAGAGAGAGGGGCGGGACCGTCAGCACCAATTTGATTTTAATAATATGGGACAACTCCGTATTTAACGGGATGGGCGGCAATGCTATTATTTCACAGATTATCTGTAATATTTTATATTGTCACGAGTCACAACATGGTGATAGGTTAGCAAATATGTAAAAAGCATATATTTCTATAAAAGTTACATATTTAATTGACCGATGTCTGCACCTGTCATAACTTGCCAATATACTGAAGTTTATCACTACATGCTAAACATCCTGACACTTTCCGCCATACTGGCAACTACAGAAAAAATACAGCTGATACCAGAAGCTTAAATACACAACAACAACAACAAAAAATCCTAGTTTTTTTTTTTTTTTTTTTTTGTCACAGTCTGAACAACTTCTATTTTAGGTCAGTTAGAATTACCACAATTATTTCTATTTGCTACATGCCACTTTGATGGAAGAAAAAATGTCAGCGATTTATTTATTAAGGTTTTCAAAATCATAAGATTGATTACATAACAGTTATTTTCATGAACACTGTTAACTGTGCAGAATGAATGTAATCCAGATCTGACATGTTCATCAACAATACGGATGAATTTTATATGGAAAAATTATAATGTAAAGTCTCCATTATTGGGTTTTAAATAAATGGCTAAACAGAGATTCTAGTAGTTATGACTGGCGGAGTCTTATCATATTTAGCTTTTTGAATAATCCTAACAATTTTATCTATAAAATAATCAATAGCAATGTATTTAATTTATATATGACCTAGAAAGTGCAACCAAGAGGTGGCACTCCTCAGGTTTTTCTTTATGTTTTTATTGTGGAATCCAATAAATGCAGAAATTTATTACAAAAAAAAAAAAAAAAAAAAAAAAAAGAAATTCTGCATAAATAGTGTTTTAAAATGTTGGGATGACAGTTAATAACTGTAGGGAAGGCATCTGTAACATTTACAGATCAAAGATACATTTTATTCTTGGAGTCAGTTAAAACTATTCCAAGACCTTTAAAAAAAAAAAAAACAATTAACTATTAAAATCACAATTGATGTCATTCTCAAAAAAAAACCCAAAAAAAAAACATTTTATTTAAATTTTTGGAGTTTGTAATATGGAAAAACAGACAACATTTGCAAAACAAATGAAAAACGGATCTAAAACATGTTGGTGGCACTTCTACTGCCATTCTGTTGTGGAAATTCACAGAAATTATTCCATAAAATGCGTCTTCTAAAAACAGCATTTGCTATAACAGCTTAAAATATTAGCTGGTTCTTCATTATTTTTATCCATGTTTTTATTGTGAAAGGTCTAAAAAGCCACTTGTGAGAGGAGGGCGGAGTGTCGAGTGTCTTTTGCTGTATTTTTAAAAATGTTGCATTACAAATGACCTGATTGCCTGTTTACAGATACACACTGAACACACACACTGAACTGCTGTTGCCACTGGATACGTCCGTATTAATTAGTACTGCTTGCTTTTCAGTGACGATGTTCTAGCATGTGTTGTAGTGAAAGCTGCAATACTCCACTTGTGAAAGTAAATTTGTTGGGAGTTTGTACGTGGCACTAGAGGAGTTCTGAGTGCCAACCTCCCAGACACGACACATAAAAAATAGGATTAAAGATATAACCCAGTAGTTTTTACAGTGTACCAACTGCACATAAAAACGACGAAACGTCAATGTAAGCAACAACAAAACCCCCCTGATTTATTTGGAGTATGCATTGCCAGTACAAATAAAGAGCAGACCCACCCCCCACACACACCTTCCAGCTAATGTTCTCCACAGACAAACAGGTTTGATTTGTGATTAAAAAGACAATATTTCTCAATTTGATACTTGCGTTTTCTATTTTTTACATCATCAGAGATCTTAAAAGATAAAACCCGTCAAGAAAAAGGTTCCACGGTTTCACTCTGAAATCGTCGTTAAAAATAAAGACGGTATAACATCCAAAACACTGCAGTACGTTATTTTATTGAAGAACAAAAAGACATGCAACAAATAAAACATTTCATGTTTTACAAATTGTTCCTTTCTCCTCCCATGTCTTCTTCTTTTTTTTTTCTTTTTTTTTTACCTTTCATATCCCAAAACTAAAAAAAGCGTCATCACATGAAGCTTCGGTAATATTTGACAGGCAAATGTGGAAAGAAGTGTTGCGCCTTCTTTGGGGATAAAAAAAAAAGAAGAAAAAACAATTCTTGTGTTTTCCTTGCATGGCCGGCGCTGTCAGTTCTGTCCGATGCCTTCTGAAGACATGAGTGAGGCAGGTTCTGTCCCCCCCACCCCCCACCCTGCAGGTGAGGGGGGCGGGGGGGGGGGTTTGGGTGGGTGGGTGGTCACAGTCATCCCCAATGAGTTGGTTTGGTGTGAAGACTCCACCGCTGGAGCTCTGAAATCCACGATTTCAAACAAGTGTAATAAATACAAACACATCTTTAGAAAATAAGAATAAAAACAAAACATTTTGTGTCTTCTGGGGACAGAATTTTACGATCCGTTGGTTTTTAAAAAAAAAAAAAAAAAAAAAAAGCAAAGATGTCTGTTAAAAAGCGGGTCAGGACGGCAGGCTTCAGTCTGTGGTCTGAGTGGACAAGAACAGAACAAAACCATCCATTTCCAAAGAGGTGAAAGAGGCGCATATCTACATACTGTACACAGAACGCTGTTGGGCTGATTCACGTACAGACAGAGCAGACGGAGCTGAGACCAAAACAAACCAAAGAGATGCAGATGATTCATCCAGGAAGCGGAGGCAGAGGACTGGCGTGCGTTTGGTTCTGGGTTCTCTGTTCACACTGCATCTATTTGGCTTTGAACACAGGACCCTCCCTCACTGGTCCTGCTGGAGCTCAGCCGATTGTTTTTTGGTATCAAAGTAGTGTTCATGTTTTCATCGGCGAGTCGTGTACGGCTCAGATGACAGACGTTTCCGCACGTACTATAAAAGGTCGCACGTTGGTAAGTGTTGTATCTCTTTACGAACAGAGAAGAAGAAAAAAAAAGAAATTTATTTGTGCCAAATATTGCTGATTCTTCCCGCTTTGAATTTTTTACTGGGTTGTGGGTGATTTTTACTCAATATTTGGTACAAAATCTGTCCGGTGTTTTCTCAGGGTGAAGCTCTGATCATGTGTGGACATGCAGCAGAACAGATTTGGTTACCAGCAGTTTTTGGCCTGATTTGCTTCCATATTTGAATGTGTAGTGCTGAGTGTTGACGTCTAGCGTTAAATTCTCTCCTTTTTCTATCCTCCAATCAGCAGGCGCCGTTGTGCTTCATTTCATATTGACCTGCTGAAGCCATCCCTGTAGTTTCTGGTCCTTTTCATTTCCTGGATTTGTTATATTTGTTATATATGCATGCGGCTGGACATTTGTCTGAATTTGTGTCATTTCAGTCCGTTAATCGCAGAGACAAAAATACTGCAATACTTCTTATTTTACTACATGACTCAACAAACAGTGCCTTCCAAAATGACTTATACTTTTTCACATTTTGTCATTTTACAACCACAAACCAACACAACATCACAACATGGCTCCTCTATTAATGATAAACTCAGCAAATACTCAGGTCCACTAAGTGCTAATTGCTGCTGGCTAGTCTGGAGGAGCTGGGACAGGGAGTTGTGCTTTGTGTGCCAGAAGCTTTGTAGCTTGGAAACTGCAGATCTGAGGAGGAGCTGCATCTCGAAGGCGGAGCTAGGTCCACCCACTTGTTTTGAACAGCTCAATGGTTGCCAGGGAGATTAAAGGATTTCTCAAATAAGCATGAAAGAGTCAAAGCAACACTCCAGGTGTATTTTTGATGACAATATAACACAATGTAAACCTCAACAGGGGCAGTGTTGATTTTAAACAACACTGCCCCTTTAAGAATTTTTGTAAAATTTGAAAGTTCCATTAATTTTTTAAAATTTATTTCCATTTGATCCTTTTCAAGTAAGTTGTAGCGCTTTTTGTATCAAAAATAAAACCATAAATAAAGGTATGATAAAAAATAGTAACTTTGTTTTGAAGGGTCGTGTAGCTTCATGTGTCTTAATGTCATAAAGGTTGCTCACCCCGATCTGCTGACACATTGGTGGCTGAATAGATTGTGAATTTATAACACACTACTCGGGTTTTTATTTGTACAAAGTTTCTGTAAGTTTTATTTATAACATATATTCACATTTTTCAACCTCTTTCTTTTCATGCATATTTTTTTGCTGCCAATCACATAAAATCCAATCAAAACCCGCTGAGGTTTGTGGTTGTAAGCAGAGAACATGTGGAAAAGCTCAGAGGGATGAATCTCTGCAGGATGCTAGTAAACGAGATTAAAACTGAACCCAAATTCACCTCCAGGGCTGAACTTTGGCTCGATGGATCCGTAAAAACAATCAGGCTGCGGGAACCATAATGCTAACCGGGAGCAGTTGAATCGCTTGCTGTGTTGGAGCTGAAACCAGAGGTAGCGTGGGTGTGTTCCATGTGACCTATCGGCAGGCTGGGAGCGGACAGTAGGAGTTCATGATAGAAAGTGAAATACAAAGAGGCATCTTGGACAACGAGTGGAAAATATACAAACTGTGAAGCCCAGACGTGAGTTCTCTCTGCAGGCTGGTGAAGCTGCTGAGGCGGTCCAGACAGAAAGAGGAAAAAAAAAAAACTACAAAAATGGTGGAAGCATTGTCCCCAGATCCCCGACTGCCTCGAGTCACATCCAGTCCTGCAGGATGGGTGGAGGTGGGGGGAGGAGAGCGGCGGGTGGGAGTCGGAGGGCGGAGGATCAGTTGGAGGTGTCGGAGTGAACACTTCCTGGTCCTTCTGTGGGGGAAGTCACTGAGGAGGGGGTGGGAGCGTCGGGCCAGCCTCCGTTAGCCTGACACACAAACACACACAGAGAACAGAGTCAGCCACTTATGGAAATATTTACAGATAGAAATTATTCTGTAACTTTAATAACAACAAATGGGGTCAAAATTATGCATACTGTCCCATCAGTATGTCTTTCAGCATCCCCTTCCAACTCATATCAAAGGCTGATATTATGTATTCTTTACCACAATCAGATAATCATGTTACTTTGAGTCATTATAAAAATACTTTGAATTTCTATTAAGTGAAGAACGACTTAAAAGAAATTTACTTTGTAATATAACACTTTGAAATTGGGCCTCTGTCTCTTTAAGAAACTTCTGCTCTTTCTGAAGATCTGCCTTCAGAATGTCGTCACAACATCACTCCATTAACTCTTTAACAACAGTTTTTATCAGCGTTTCAAAGAGAAGTAGCTCTTATGAAGAGCTTGGAAACTGCAGCTCTGAGGAGGAGCTCCGCCTTGAAGGCGGGGCTATGTCCACCCTGGTGTTTATTACAGTTGAATGGTTGCCATGGAGATTAAAGGATTTCTCAAACTTCCCTGAAAGAATCAAGCCAACAGTCCATTTATGTTTCTGATGAGTGAAAAATATTATGACATGATGTAAAGCTCAAAAAAAAGTAAATTTTACATAACAATGCTATCAACAGAGCTATCAACAAACTTCTGAAAACCTGGAGGGACAGAATAATAGGGAGCAAATTATCTAAGGGATAGACTCTGGGTTGATTAAGGAACTGAAATATAACAAAACTCGTTTCAAAAAGCCAAAGAAAAATTTGCCTTTCATATTAGAATTTAAAAAAAGGATAAAATAAAGTGTTGTAAAGAAGAAACATGTGAGCAGCAGACCCCCGTCCTCTATCTTTCAAACCGTGGCTACATAAATCACAGACCAACAGCCTGGCTGACAGATATCCTGCTCCTCCATTATGCATCGCGGGGCTTCTCTACAGGCCGCAGCGCTGCAGAACACAGCGTAGTGTGGCAGTGAGGATGTGGAAGATGTGGTAGAGCAAGCAGGCGTCCAAGGAGAACTGCATGTTAGAGGTCAAAGGACTGGGAGGGAGCGGGCCCTGAATACGTTAGCGGCCTCTCAGGGTTAGCGCAGCCGGCTGCGGCGGCTGCTCCTAGCAGCCAGGGAGCCTATTTGAATACACAGCCCTTGTTTTTCTATGCGGGAGACATTTCGTCTGATTATCATATGGCCAGTGAGGCAGGACGGCGACAGCGAAGGAGGCGAGGCAAGGCGAGGCGCGGCGGTGACCGTCCTCGTCCTCTCGGCTCGCTGTCAGGGCCATTAAAGAGACAGGAACATGATCTGAGCAATGCGCTTGGATTGCTGTCCCAGGCCCACACTCTGCTCTCCTTGTGTCTGTCTTATCGATTTTCCCCTTTACGACACGGCTTGTCGCTGTGAATTTTCCTACTCTTTGCTGCCGCCAGCTAACACCCACCCTCCCCACTTCCACACCCCAAACTCTGCTGCAAAATAAGACAAACAAGACAAGAACACATCCCTGTGGCGAACGAGGAGGCCGCTTTTAAAAGCTCAACAGAGAGAGCTTTTATTTTTACCAGAAGCTTCCGGCTAACAGCGGGTCAGGTGGAGGGAGGGAGGTGTCACCTGGATGGGGGTGGGGGGCAGCAGGTGTCTGAAAGGGTCTGATGGGACGTGACAGGCTCTGCATGTGTGTGTGTGTGTGTGTGGCTAGCGCGATATGCAGCCAATCAAATGGGTTACCGTGGAGCTGAGACAAGTCCCACTAAGTGGCATTGTGAGCCCTGTGGCGTCAGAATAATTGGCGTGGAGAGAGAAGAGGATGCTTACGTTGATGCCCTGCGGACTGTACATCTGGTTGGCTGTGAGTCCTTCACTGTATCCGCCTGTCTGACTGATAACATGGCGAAGGGTATCCACCTGAAACATCCCCAAACAGCAGACAGAGCAAGGTCAGCGTCAGCACGAAAAATCACCAGAGATCAGAGCGAGGGACAGCAACTCTACAGGATTCTATCCTTGGAGACAACACTGGCCAAACACAGCTCAACAACAAGTACTCACTTTCTGGAAATATGTACATACATGATGAAATATTTACATGATGAAAACATAATTCTTCGTCTGATCCTTTGAGGAATCAGTGAATTGGGAATAGTCCTTTATGGGATAGAGCAACACAAAGCAGTGCATTATAGTGATGTGGAGGGGAAAATGATTCATGGTTTTATAAATGAAACTTCTGGAAGTGTTGAGTGCATTTCGATTCAGCCCCTTTACTCTGATACACCTAAATAAAGCCCGGAAGGAACTGAAAGGCAACACAAGGGAGTTGCATAAGGGGACAGGGGGTACTTCCAAAATCAGTTTTTTATGACAGACTGGCAAGAAGAAAGTCACTATTGAAAGGAAGCCATAAGAAAGTGGAAGAATCTGTCACTAGCTGCGTTTCCATTTATCATGAAATTGCACAAATTAGAAATACAAAATTAAATTTGCTTTTCAAAAAACTCACCTTGTTACATAAAACGTTTTTGAGCTACACTGAAGTGTTTTACGTGATTTAGTTATTATTTCTGTGACAGAAAAAACATGACTTCATAGTATTTTGACAATAGGTTTTCCTGACTGCATGTAGTTTTTATTAGCGTTTACTTTATTTCTGAATTTTATATATATAACTGTATGAATGTTTGTGTTTTGTGTTGTATGTTTTATGGGGCCACAGGTGGAAAGTAGCTTTCTGCTATACCCATAATATTTACCACAACATTAAACGTTCATTAATATGAAATAAAATAATAAAATCAATCAATCAAATAAAGAATATGTAATGACCAACACAACAACTACAGATCACTATCAAGCCTGATAGTTCTCTGAACATTTTTCAGTTCAAAGAACATTTCAAACATGTTTTATTCATCTTGCACCTTAACCCAAAAGCAAACCCTAATAATCTAATCATTTATTCACAGCTTGGAGTGAATATATTTTATAGATTTAGTGGGGAATGACTGCATTATACCTCATAACTACAGGCAGAAGACCAGTAAGGTCATGTATGTTCTAATGAAAGCAGTGGAGCAGCCTATCTCCTGTCCAGCACCGGCCCCTACCTGCGACTGCACGTTGGCTCCCACCTGAGCCCCCTGGTACGAGTCCCCATTGAGAGACTGCACGCTCATGAACAAGTCCCCGGAGTTTGACATGTTAAAAGAGCCAGCAGAACCTGGAAGAAGAGAGGGAGCAGTGGAATCACAGAGAGCCAGCAGGAGAAGCAAGACGAGCCATTCAGGCAGCATGCACAGGTTAGTGAGCAGCAGCAGCAGCAGCAGCAGCATCAGCAGCAGCAGCAGCAGCTGGCTGAGATCAGAGCAGCTGAGCCAGGAGAAATATCCACAGGGACAGAGTCTAGGCTTTAACGTTACACACAGACGGAGCAGGCTGTTTGTTAGGCAAACAGGAAATAGAACAGGAAAATGCTCTCTTCGGTTGTGATTATCACTGACTCACTGACAGAGTTTTCTATCACCACAAACAAACACTTTTTTTTTTAACATTTGATCCACAGCCTATGAGTGAAAGCAGGCTTCTGTCACTTATATAGAAAAGCTCCCTGTTTATGCTAGGCTGAGATAGGAAACCACTTTTCACTCATCATAAAGTAAAACATCTTCAGAAAAGCTTTAAAAAAATTTAATCCAGTGTTTCGTTTTTCATACCGTTTTAAAAATAATCACGTTCTGTCATGTCCAGATAAATATTAGCATTGCTATGTTTCAACATAGCAACACTAATGCTAATGCAGATGCACCAAAGCAAAACCAGGAAATGGAGAATAAACATAAAAAATACTAACTGCTACTAACTTCCGAGGAAATAGTACTTTTTGTATTTTTTAATATAAGCTCTGTTGCTGAAGTCATAAAAAACCCTGCTATGCTTTAAAATCAATTCTGGCGGTTTTAAAATGCTTTGAATTTGGCTTGTTCCCAGAGTAAATCTCAGCCGGTCTATGGACAGTGTTCTGAAACTTTTTCAGACATGTTTTCTCACTGATCTCGTTTGATGAGAGCCAACATTCAAACGGTTGATTAGAAACACGATTAGAAAGTCTCTACACTTTCAGAATCTGTAACTCAAAACGCTCCCATTGAAAATTGTTCCTGGTGTTGCCGTGGCCAGTCACATTTGTTTTGCCTTGTGTGAACTAAAAGTGGCTTCATGAACATATGAAGAAGGGGACAATCATGTTTCACTTGTGTCTACAAGTAGAGAAAAAGGTGAAATGATGTTGATAAGAGTCCAATCTGATGACACTCCACCTCTCAGTTCCAGACTGGCTCATGGTGACCAAATTTTTTTTTTTCTTATTTGTTGTATGATTGAGTACAGTCATATACATTTGTATGGACCCCCAATAAAGACGTGTTAAAAACCTGGAAACAAATTCATCTTTTATTGCAGTAGTATAATTCAGCAATAAAAAGCGTTTATGTAATTTAGGCAGATTTAAACAGTGGGGAAAGAAAATCCCATGTTGAGAATTCATTGATTTTACCAATATTACTGATATCATTACTGATACAGTCATTACACTCATACAGTTCCTTTAAAGTAAATGTAACAGAGCCAGTCTTAAAATGGATGCTGTAGTTTTTGATGAGGGGATCAGCTTCTCCAACTTCTATTTGGCAAACTATGACTTTTTCATAGTATGACTAAATCAGCCATTAGCCACTTACATTAGGTTCTTATATGGGGGCTAATGTATATTCCAGATGGAAAGCAAAGTAAAAAACAAAACCTCACTGTTAGAAAACTGCATCTTGTTTTCACCAAATCTCCATAGCAACCATTACAATATTGTCTCACACCGACTAGATGTTTAGTGTTGATGCAAGAAAAAAACAAAATATTTTCTGTCCTACCATGACAAACACCAACATGTGGCGGTTGCTGGGATATCATACTTTTTGATGAGAGTATGATCTGGTCAACACACACTCCAAGTTCGTTCGGCTGGAGAAAAGGGACGAAGTAGCTCGTCCCCACTGTGAAGCACGGTGGAGAATCTGTGCTGCTGTGGGTTAGTCTCTTTCTAAGGCCCTGAGAGCTTTGTATGAGTGCATGGCATCATGAACTCTGAAATACTCATGGATTTTGATTTTGTTGAAATGCAGCTATGAGGCACAAAAACTCATTCCAGGGGCCTTTGAAAATGGCCCTTGGAGCCACACTTTGGACACCCCAGATCTACTGAAGTTATGCAAAGACATTCAAAGACGTTCCTTTACATTCCAAAATCTTTTAGGAGAAGACCTAGAGTTGTCATTTTGATTTTTGTATGATTGTCTTAAACAGCCGAGGTTCCAAGAATTGTGGTAAGCCTGATTTTATTAAAGGGACAGTATTATGTAAAATTATGTTTTGAGCTTTGCATCATGCTATAATTACATTATACCTGGAGTGTTGCCTTGATTCTGTAATACATGTTTGAGAAATTCTTTAGTCTCCATGGCAACCATTCACCTGTATAAATTGCCTGGTGGAGAGGCAACTACTCATCAGAGCTGCAGTTTCTGAAATTTCACCTCATGCAGCAGCCCTCCCCCAAAATCTTCACTCAGCTCCTTCAGACTAGCCAACAGCAATTAGCAAACACCTGATGGAACTACTGAGCTCATTATAGAAGCTACTTCTCAGTGAAACACCAGTAAAACATTGTTAAAGGGTTAACAGCGATGTTATGAAGGCGGAGCTTCAGAAAGAACAGGAGCTTCTTAAAGAGACAGAAGCCCAATTTTAAAGCGTTAAATTATGAAACAACTGGAGGTAATATAATTACCTAACACTCTCCTTTTAAAAACAAATATTTCTTAACAGAATGAATGACTGTACTTCAGTATAAGGTGAGTTTGTGCTACTGCAATATAAGATAAAATCATTTTTAAGGGTTGCTAAACATTATTACCAAGGGTGCCAACACATTTGACCATATTTCAGAGTTTTTGGTAATTTGTACTACCAGAGATATCTTTCGAATGCCATTAGAAATCATTTAGCACAGTGATGAGGGCACACAGGATTAATTGAGAGCAAGTAGAAAGGACAGTAAGGACATGGAGACTGCATGAGGACTCAGGTTGCTCAAACTCTAACAGCTCTTTTCCACGTCGCTCAGAGCCACACTAAGTAGATGTATTCACTAATAATACTTGCCGAGTATAAACATTGAGTCTATTTATGGAAATAACACTGCATAATTATGTGATGGGCATAATTTATGTAGAATAGTGGCCTATTTAGTCCTTTACAAAGGAGCGTTACAGCATCAGCACTAATAAAAGCCTTAAATGTGTTATACTGATGGACAGAGAGGAAGTATATGTCTAACCCCAGCAGAGCCAGGGACTTCCTGTCTCACCTGCAGAGTTTGGAGTGGAGGGTGAATTTGCTTGGCTTCCATGTGAGGATGCATTAGCCGCATTCACGGCAGTTCTTGCAGCATACATGTTGGCTTCTTCTTGGAACTTACCAATGTTTTTCTTGTATCTGATTCTTTTATTCCCAAACCAGTTGGAAACCTGAGCAGACAGGAACGAGAAAAAAAGAAGAGAAGAAAGTTTACTTCTCCAGGCATATAGCCACACAGAGCCTCTTTAAAGAATAGTGTTTAGCTTGAATGGCCTTTAATGGCATGTGGAACACTGCAGAGAGCCACTGTCAGGAGTGCGGGCTGCACAGACTGGTGCTGTGAATCTGCATTAGTGCCAGAATGGAATGATTGCCAATAACAGTCTCATTATGTCACCATGACTGCAGCTATCATCAGAAGTCACGCAAGCACCAATCAGTCAACTTCCGCTAACACCCATTACGACTAATGGACTCCCAGATGAAGCCAGGGGGGTAATCCCAGCCCTAATGATAAACAACATTAAAATGAAAACCAAATCAATCCTCCAAAGTTTCTAATAGACAGAGTAGGTAAACATTCTCCTTTGTTATAGCCAAGAAACTGAAACTCCACAAATCACCGAGCTACCGAGCAGTTTCCACCGTCGTGCCCAGCTGCATCCTTAGATCATTTGGTAGAAATTAATGAAAGCAACTGAGAAAACAATCCATTCCCACATGATGGATTCACAACACAAACTGCTGTTTACCTTGGCGTTGTCATTGTTTTCCTTATTATCAATTCTCACAGGATTGAAACAAGTGGAGTTGCTGAAGTGCAGAGATGAAACAAACAACAACACAAAAAGACATGAACAGGATTTTTAAATACTTCACAACCGTGTGATGCTACAAATTTTGGCACAATTCAGATGTCTTTAGTTGTGTGATGAGTTCCTATAACAGTTACAGTAGGTCAACATGGGACTGGATTCATGCAGGTATTAAATATTTGCTATTTAAGCTCAGGTTTCTGTCTTAGATTTATCAGCTTTAGAAAAAGCTAATGCTGCCTTGCATAGCTAGTGGCTATTTTTGTGGAAATTTGGCTGGAATTGTGCAGTCATGACTGGACCTGAAGAATGGAGCAGCTACTTTAGGTCCAAATTAAAAGACTCGTCCTAAATCCCATGTGATTCTCTCAACCAGACGTTGGAGTGTGGAGCTGTACTGTTTCTAGGATTCCTGCAGGATGCTGGTGATCTTGTAGCTACTATCACATCCTCATAGTGCAAGAAAGAATCAGTTATTGCTTCATTCAAGAAGAAGTTCAGTTACAATGTGTTGGGTAAATTGTTTTATTATTATCTTATATTTGTTTGTTTCTTTTATATTTTCATTTACTCTTATAATGATTTGTTTTATATGTTTACTTTCA
>CAEGAD010065090.1:0-18907 GCA_903067055.1 Poeciliopsis paucimaculata
ATTGGGCGGGGCTAAGGTGATGACATCAACTGGCCATGACAATGTGATCATATGTCTCACTACAAACCAGTCATGAAGTGTTATGCAGCTGTGACATTGCATTTGGAAGTTATTGTCACAGCTGTTTCATGTTTCATGGCGAATAGTTAAAAGTTTCACACTTTTAACTATTTAAAAGTGTGCCACATGCTTGGATGTACAAGAAATCCTTTGATACCTTTTGACCTTTGATCCCTCAAGTGTGTGCAGAGTGATTTTGAAGTCTGTATCTGAAAAACTTTAGGAGTTAGATCAGAAACGACGTCTATAAAAACGAGAAAATTACGTGTTTGATCCAAAATGGCTGACTTCCTGTTGGGTTTAGACCATGGGTCCAAGAGACTTTTTTATACTTCCTGACAAGTTAGACATGTGTACCTAGTTTCATAATTGTAGGTTAAAGCATGGCTTGGGGCTGATCATTTAACGTGTTCTAGGGGGCGCTATAAAGAAATTAGGCCACATCCATCAAATTTTGTGATGGATTTCTGTCGGTGGGTGTATTGGGCGGGGCTAAGGTGATGACATCAACTGGCCATGACAATGTGATCATATGTCTCACTACAAACCAGTCATGAAGTGTTATGCAGCTGTGACATTGCATTTGGAAGTTATTGTCACAGCTGTTTCATGTTTCATGGCGAATAGTTAAAAGTTTCACACTTTTAACTATTTAAAAGTGTGCCACATGCTTGGATGTACAAGAAATCCTTTGATACCTTTTGACCTTTGATCCCTCAAGTGTGTGCAGAGTGATTTTGAAGTCTGTATCTGAAAAACTTTAGGAGTTAGATCAGAAACGACGTCTATAAAAACGAGAAAATTACGTGTTTGATCCAAAATGGCTGACTTCCTGTTGGGTTTAGACCATGGGTCCAAGAGACTTTTTTATACTTCCTGACAAGTTAGACATGTGTACCTAGTTTCATAATTGTAGGTTAAAGCATGGCTTGGGGCTGATCATTTAAAGTGTTCTAGGGGGCGCTATAAAGAAATTAGGCCACATCCATCAAATTTTGTGATGGATTTCTGTCGGTGGGTGTATAATGATGCATCCTAGTGAAATTGGAGCAGCTCAGCCCAAAACTGTAGAATTCGGAGCCAAACGTATAGCAACGGCGTGACGGGTCACTTCACCACGCCACCACGCCCACCTGCTCCATTGAAGCTGGCTAGGGTTGGAATCCACAACACACCAACATGTCTTCTGTGTCTGGACAGTTTCATGTTGATTAGGTCAACGGGGTAAGATAGTGACCATTGACAGTAAAACATGACACTTCCTGTTGCCGGGAGGTGGCCTAAGTGATGTCATCATTTGACCATTGGACACCAGATGATCAATCACTGAAACTTTTGTGCCTCTGTGAGTTTTGGTGTAGGACAGTGGTTTTCAAAGTGTGAGGCGCGCCTCCCCTAGGAGGCACCAGAGCACCTAAGGGGAGGTGCGGTGCGAGGGAAAAAATAAACCGGAGAAGAAGCTATCTGCTTGCTGTCTACAGATGTGAGAGAAAAAATTGACAAATTTTTAGTAAAGAAAAAGGCAGGGGAGACAAGCTCTGGCATAAGTAGAAAAAAGAGGAAGTATGACCACGACTACTTAAACTTTGGATTTTCCTGGACTGCTCCCAATGATGCTCCAAGGCCGCAATGTGTAATCTGCAAGGAGGTTCTGGCTAATGATAGCATGAGACCCTGTAAGCTCCGGCGTCACATTGAAACAAAGCACCCAAATTTAGTGACCAAGCCACGGGAGTTTTTTGAGAGGAAGCTGAAGGAGCTGTGCACACAGAAAAAAAAAAATAGACGTTCAGTACTGTTAACGCTAAGGCAACCGAAGCATCTTATCGGGTGGCCTTACGCATTGCAAAGACGGGGAAACCCCACAACATCGGTGAAACTTTACTCCTTCCTGCTGCTAAGGACATGTGTTCAGTAATGATGGGAGAAGCTGCTGCTGCCAAACTGAATGTCATCCAGTTGTCTGACAACACCATCCAACGCCGAATCTCACATATGGGCGCAGACGTGCGGCAACAGGTAGTGGGTAGTGTTCGTGAAAGCCCCTCCTTCTCCCTTCAGCTGGACGAGACGACGAATGTCGCCAACTGTGCTCAATTAATGGTGTACGTGCGTTATGTTAAAGAGCTAAATGTGCATGAGGAGTTTTTGTTTTGTCACCCTCTGCCCTCACGCACTACAGCAGAAGAAATCTTCATGGTTTTGAATGATTTCATGCGGGGAAAAAATGTGGATTGGGGCCGCTGCTGTGGAATATGCACTGATGGGGCAAGGGCAATGACAGGCCGGCACAGTGGTCTGGTAAAAAATGTGCAAGAGGTTGCCCTGGCTGCTATTTGGACGCACTGCATAATCCACCGCCAGGCCTTGGCAACTAAGAGGATGCCCCAAGAGCTGCGCACTGTGCTGGACGAGGCAGTAAAAATTGTTAACCTTATAAAGTCGCGCGCCATGAATGCCCGTCTCTTCTCCATCCTCTGCAACGAGATGGGCGCGCACTTTAAACAGCTGCTTCTGCACTCGGAAGTCCTGTGGCTTTCCCGAGGAAAGGTTCTCACGCGCCTTTGTGATCTCCGTGAGGAAGTCCTTCTTTTCCTCGCTGAAATCAACTCTCCACTGGTAAAACACATGGAGGACATGAAGTGGGTTGCAAAGCTTGCCTATCTTTCGGATGTCTTCAAAAAGATAAACACACTGAACATCTGTCTGCAGGGCAAAGAGTACAATGTCTTTTACGCACACGATCAACTCTGTGGATTTAGGAAAAAGCTGGAACTGTGGGGTGCGCATGTGGAGCGAGGATCAGTGGAAATGTTTCCCACCTTAGAGGATGTTTTGGCCAGAGCGGGGCTGAAGGTGGAGTTTTTACAGCAGGTGGTCTGCGCGCATTTGGAGGGGATGCGCAAGCAGTTTGGAGAGTATTTTGGAGCGGAAACAATGGCAAACCAGTGGGTGAGAAACCCATTTTCCTTCCCCGTGACACTCAAAGATGGACTTTCAGCTGGAGAGGAAGAGGCTCTGGCTGAACTGAGCTGTGACATTGACTTGAAACAGAGGATGAGTGACGTGTCACTTGCGCACTTTTGGCTGTCAGTAGGGACTGAATTTCCACAGCTCTCTACGAAGGCAGTGAACATGCACATCCCCTTCACTTCAACCTATCTCTGCGAATGTGGGTTTTCCGCACTCGCAATGATAAAAAGCAAATACCGGTCCAAGGCTGCTGGTTGAAGATGATCTGCGGTTACACCTCTCCACAGTGCAACCCCGCATTAACCGGATTTGAGCATCAAAAGCACAAGCACATTGTTCCCACTAAACTAAGGTGAGCTGAACAGTAATGTTGCCAATGTATTGCCATGTTGCCAATTTAGTTAAAATCATAAATAAAATGAGTTACACATGATTCAGGACCGTGATAGAAAACGAAAGGGTGCGCATAGCGTGTGTAATTGTTTTTTTCTTTGTATGCCTCCGCTCTTTCATACGGCACGCTCTTTTAGCTCGAGATAAATTGTTTAGATGAGCCACAAAAAGAGCTCCACAATTTTGCAACTGTTTAGGTTTTTGATTTATTTTTTAATTTCAAGGAAATGTGCAACATTTACAGATGTGTTCCAAAGATCTGATCAAAATGTTTTTGTTAAGATGTGAACACACTGTTGGTATCTCAAACATTAAACTCAGAATCTCAGATGTAACGTTTGTTTGAGAAAACGGTTGAAAAATGAGTTTGGGGTTGTTCTTATCATTAGAAAAATGAAAAAAGGGCATATTTGCCATACAAAGGCCCTGATAAAATAATTAAAATGGGAGGAAATGTTTTAAAATGTTCATGTGTTAAATTTCATTCACATAAAGTGTCATTTTAAAAGATGAGATGGTTCTAAAATAAAAGCGATTAGAAGGTGTTTTGTAGTGGCATTTGTTTGTGTGTGGGTTGATTATTGGGGGAGGGGGGGTGTGCAGCAGGCATTGTGCTCCTTGGAGGGGCGCTCACCCGTTCATACTTTGAAAACCCCTGGTGTAGGAGATATAACAGTTTCGTGTTTCATGGTGAGTAGGTGAACTTTGACCCCTGGTAACGCCCCTTCAGCATGCTCAAAAAGTCACAGTTTTGATAACTTTAGATGGGACATGCCTTATGAACAGACTGACCAAGTGTGAAGCCAATCAATCGAAATTCCTAGGAGGAATTCGATCAAATGCGAAGGCTGTAAACGGCAAAGTGGGAACTTCAATCCAAAATGGCCGATTTCATGTGATACTTACACTATGACATTAATTGGAATTTCTGAGCGTCTTGGGGAGCTCTGCAACTGTACCAAATTTCATGTCTCTACGATGAAGTAAGGGAATAGCAAAAGGTCTTTTGAAAGTTTCTAGGTGGTGCCATTGAGCCGTTTCTTTTGTGATTTTTGAGACAACCTTAAAATACGTAAATTTTAAACAGGCTTGACGCGTCCGCCAAGTTTGGTGAGTTTTTGAATATGATAAAGCCCTCAAAAAGCCAATTCATTCGGAGGGAGAAACGGTATGAAAACAATAGGCCTTCGCAGCGCTTTGCTGGTCGGGCCTAATAAGAAATAGTATGAAAACAATAGGCCTTCGCAGGGCTTTGCTTGCCGGGTATAATTAAAGCTGCAAGCAGCATTTGAGGCCCTCGCAGTTCAGCGCTACTCCAGCCTAATGGCGCCCATGGGTAGTCCAGCAACGCTACCCACTCTCACGCAGTTCCCGCACTTATCCACACTGCGAAACACAATGTGTTCACAAATGCTCATTGACGATGCACAAAAAAATCTGCTGCAGATCAGTTGATATGTCAAAGGGATATAGCTGTTAGAATAAAGTAGGAGGCACAGTGGAGTTAATTTAAAATGTAATGCTATTGCGCTCTTTAAAGGTTAACAAAGGTCAATCATAAGTTTGGTGAAAATCATGAATCATTTATGATTCATTTATGATTTAATGACAACTGTATGCAAACGGGAAGGGATTAGAATTCACCATTCACCCATGCCCATAAATTCCCACTTTGGGGAAGTTTTTCTTTCATAATTCGATAGTATACATTTTCAGTCTCAAAGCAGAATTTTATGTCTCTTGTTCTCAAAACCTTTAATATTTGTGCAAACCCACCTAGTATGACACTTACATTCAACTGGCTGAGAGGTTGTCAAGCGACTGTATTATTTTGTTCTAAGCGCAAGCAGAAAATTATTTGCAAGCGAGCAGAGAAGTTTGCAAGCAGAGATTTGATCCAAGCAGAGACAAGTTTTGAGCGTGAGGAGAAAGGTTTGGAAAAGCACAGCTAATATTTGAAAGAGAGCAGACGTTTTGAATGCAAGCATTACAAATGTTGAGAAGGAAGACTTGAAGCTTATGCTTTCAAACTGAAAATGTATGCTCTCGAATTATGGTTGAAAAATTTGCCTATATTCTGCCAGCAGCCAGTGTTTTGAGAAGATTTTCCATCATGTTGTTGCAGGGCTAAGGTGATGTCACCAGTTGACCATGTGAATGTGAGGAGCCCTGGTCTGTGATATCACAAATAAAGTTTAAGCTGGGAGCTTAGGTGAGGAAGTAATTCCACCTTGATATTCATAGTGAATGGCAGATTTGAGGCTTAGCCACGCCCACACACTTTGATGTACTAGAAAGATTTTGATAATTTTTCACCTTCGATGCCTCCAGACTGTGCTGACAGATTTTGAAGCTTGGATCTCAAAAGTTGTAGGAGAGTTTGTTCAGATACAACAGTCTAACAGAGACAAAATGACAGCTTTTATCTAAAATGGCTGACTTTCTCTTGGGTTCAGACTATGGCTCCTAGAGACTTATTTTTACATCCTGTCAAGATGTATACGTGTACCGAATTTTATGATTGTCAGTCAAAGCACAGCTTGGGGCAGTTTTTTTTTTTTTTTTTTTTTAAAGATTTCTAGAAGGCGCTGTGGAAGAATTAGGCCACACCTACCAAATATTGGACTGCATCCCTCTTGGGGGATGGTCAAGGATTGATTACATTGAGTTTGGTGCAGCTCGGCTGAAATATGCGGAATTTGTGACCTGTGACTTGCAATTCCAGTTTCACACCCTCCACGGAAACCTCTTCGCACTTTTAAGCAAGTGAGACCAACTAGTTTGCTGTCTTCTGACACAAGATCATCTTTATCAGCTCAAGGGGGTCAGAGCATCCAACCAGGATCACTCATGCCAAGTTTGGTGCCAATTGACCTTTTTATGTGAAAGTTATAGCGTTTCGTTTGCTTTAGCGAGTCTGACATGTTTGCCACTTGGCCACGTTCCCTATACGAAAACTCGGTTTTTTGATAACTTTTAATGCCCCACCCCTTAACTGCATTCTGGCCAAAAATGAAGTTGATAGCTCGAAGTTACAAGTAGGAGTTCGTTAAAGTTCAAGGTATGTAAAATTGAAAAATGGTCAAAATTCAGCCCCAAATGGCAGCCTTTCTGTACATTTTAGGGGGAACTTCCAATAGACTTTTTCTTGATTAGGAGTGGATCTACCAAATTTCAGATCTGTATCACATACAGATTGTCTAAAATAATGTTATAAGTTGCTGTAGAGCAGTTTGTTTAATCCAAATTAAGTCAGCAGCTCCAAAAGGCCTCCAAGGACTTCAGGGCTCCCCCAGATATGCCGGTATTTTAACACAGACCACAGATATTCAAATTTGACATTTGTTTATTGAAAAGATCAATTATACTAACTTTGATTTCATGTTTTCAGCATCCATAAATTAAAATATTTTAAATTGTTTAACATTTAAATTTAAGATTTTAAGGAGCTGGCAAGTTTACTATGTAAAAGTTCAAAGAACAATCTAGATTTTTCTAGGTTTTTAGTTTGGGACAGTGACATTTGATGCTGTGAGTTTAATTTTTGAGTTTGAGCTCCGTTTGTTCACAAATATATCTCAGTAAATTACATTTATTACCGATTGCTTTTTGGCTTGGCCAAATTACACTCCTTCTTCCAGAATTTACTAAATTTGTCTTGAAATGCTGTTAGTAGTGCTGATGTAAGAGGGGCTCCTTGTACAATCTTGGACTTGCCCTGGCAGTTTAGAGTTAAATACACTAAACTGCGCGTCTCTGCAGTGTACAAACAGGTACCGGCAGCGATGCTCTTTCCACTCAAGAATAGGAGAGAATGCATGCTGATCATGGAAAATAGCCTAACTTCCCATCATCAAAAATCCTTTTTAATTTTTTGTTTTCCAAAAGCAACACTACCGTATTAAAGTTTCTTAATTTCCCTATCCAATGATACCCACTTTGTGTATATTGAAACAAGTAAAACACTTAGATTTTCCCAATAGTTTTCATAAATTTTTTTTTGAAAAGCCTGATTAGAACAAATTATTTATGCCATTTTGAACGCCCCTCCTGAAACACTTGGCTCTGAAACATTGTCCAAGAAAACCGGTTCGGGCGTCGCGAACAAATGACCAAATTAGAAAACAGTGATGTCATATTAAATCTTAAACTATATGCTTTCGAGACATTCCCGGTTTATCAAAGGTTATCATTTTTTTTTTTTTTGTAAATCATAAAGTATCAAAACTTCTGAACAGATCGTCAAATAGAAAATTAATTATGAAAAATAAACCTGACAAATTAGGCATCAAAACAAAGATTATTTTGTGAGCTTTCATATTATATTGGTACCAAACCTGTAGAATCAATGTGCGTGACGCCCCACGCATATCAGCACACAGACAGACCTCCCCGATTCGCCCCTTCAAGCTTTTGCTCCTTCTGTAAGCTAAATGTGGCGAAGCTAGCTAAAAACGAATAACCGGAGTTTTAAACCTCTGGCAGATCTAAAAGCGGTGGAGTCAACCCCTCCTGAGCTTTTTACCATGTGCACTATTCTACCAGGGACCCTGGTAGACCAGATTTTTTTGTGATTTTGCGAAGTGAAAAGCAAACAGATCGCCCACCTGGCTGAATGTGACATTTACCGCGCTCCTCCTGAGCACCGCGCTAAGACTAGTCTAGTCAAAACTTTTACAAAAAAGGAGAAATTAAGCAAACATGGTCGCTTCACCTTCTCACCTGAACATGGGGTTATCCATCCTCCTAATCCTCCTCCTATGAATCACACAGATATGCTCTGCTTCCCTGTTATTATTTAGTATAATAATAATTTAAAAAGTGGATTAGATCCGCTGTTTTTATGGGTCACGGGAATTATACATGACAACCTGTTTATGTGCAGTTTCGGTTTGTGCTGATTTTGTGCGATTTGTGCAACAAGCACACAATGCGCGTTAGCAGACATGCTCAGTGGCGGTTTCTGATAGCACAGCATGGGCAACCCCCCAGGGCATCATCATGTGGGCAGCGGCATGATGAAGTGACTGCATCTATAGCAAAATAATAAATTCTGAACACTTTTTATGAAAAACTGTACTTTCTTTGGCATTTTTTCAGATGGTCGGTTGTGGGGAATTTTCCAAAAAAAAGGAATTAAAAAAAATATATATATATCTTTTCTGCCAGCAATATAAAAAAAACCCCATTAAAGATAGCCATTAATAAATGTTTTACCTAATGCAGCAGGCTTCCTGACATCTATGAAGGAAGTTTCAATGAAAAGCATAAAAAATAAACATTTTGGTCCACATCAAAAATTCTCTAAAATTAGATTTTTTTAAAAATTTTTTTTAAATCAAACAAAAAATCCATATTTCCTACCAGCAATATCTAGGAAACAATTAAAGATGGCCAAAAATGGATGCATTTGTATTATTCAGAAGCCAATTTTATCTGTATTAGAGAAGCTTTATTGAAATCTGATGAAAAATACAAATTTAGGGAGTGGTCAAAATACTTAATTTTATCAATTTTTGAAAAAACATTTTTCCATCAGTGAAATTAGCTTTGGAAGCATTTCTGCAGCCTAATAAATCCTTATTAAACAGTCCCAATTTAGCCTATTAAGACCACACATCAGGCTGGAAAAAATTGCTTTTGGGGCTTGGTTTGACCATATATTTTTTAATATGGCATCCCAAAAATGCCATGTCTACTGTTAGGGTCCATATTGAATTTGTTTTTTTATTTTTCAAAATGACATCTTTTAAAGAAGGGCTGCACAGTGACGCAGTTGTAGCCTTGCAGCAAGAAGGTCCTGGGTTCGATTCCCAGCCCAGGGTCTTTCTACATGAAGTTTGCATATTCTCCGTGTACACCGGCTTCCTCCCACAGTCCAAAGACATGACTGTCAGGTTAATTGGTCTCTATAAATTCTCCCTAGATGTGTGTGTGCATGGTTGTTTGTCCTGTTTGTCTCTTGTTGCCCTGCGACAGACTGGCGACCTGTCCAGGGTGTACCCGGCCTCTCGCCCAGAATGTTAGCTGGAGTTAGGCACCAGTACCTCCTGACCCCATTAGGGACAAAGGTGTAAGAAAATGGATGGACGGATCTTTTAAAGAATCTTAATTTTTAAAGTAAGCTATTTATACTGTGCATTTTTATGTTTTGCAATATGATTTATATATATTTAAATATATTACAAATACGTGTCAAATTGGGTTTTTTTTTTTTTTTTTTTTTTACATAATCAACTTTCAAAAACCCCATCTTTTTCTACTCAAAGGTGGGTTTGTGACAAGGTACACCTACCCCCCAAAATTACAGCACATAATGTGCTGTAATTTCAGCACGTTGCGTTAGACTTAATGTGCTGAAATTTTTTCTGCTCTTTTCTGGTAATACACTTAATAGAAAAATGCATTTAGAGTACTTAAAATCTAAAGAAAAAAATTGACTGCCGGTAGCTGGTACAAAGGCACAAACAGGAGACTTAATTTGTGTGGCTTTAATAGTACTTCCATTTTGTGTTTGTTGAGCATTTAATAAGTTAATACGTTTTTAGTAAGGGCTACAGAGACTGTTCTGGATACCCAAAACAAGCTTTATGGGTTAGGGTTAATTAGTGGAATTTTACTTACTTGGTCTGCCAGCATGAGGACAGTTTTCATGGTAAATCGTCGAGAGCAGAAGTTAAATAGGTCCTCCAAACTGGGTCCAAGCAAGTCCATGACTAGGACGTTGTAGTCTTTCTCCTGGCCATACCACCTGATGACACACAAAAAAAACTATTTTGCAATGTGCATGTGACATTTGATTGAGTTCATGCTGTTTTTGATCAGAAAAATCTTACTTATAGCTGCATAATGACTTAAACACATGACCACCACGATAACTTCAAACAAGTTTTATGCAACATTAAACTGACACCAGCACTGATCTCTCACTCATGTAAAAGCACATATATACATTAGAGATGTTCCGACTGATCGGCCACCAATCATAATCTGCAAGATTTCCGTGAAAATGTGCATGATCGTCGATCACTGTCTCGTGTTGCCGATCACCAAAACCCACCATCTGTATTTCACTTAAAAGCCTGCGTGTGCAGCTTATCTCCTCTTTCGTTCACACTGCAAAGCATGTGGCAACAAATCCTAAGTGACATGGTGAGGAACTTATAAATGCTCAGAGTGAATGAGGAAGTTTGCGTGTTGTGATGCCAAAATAGTTCTGGGGAGAAGAACATCAAAATGCATCAACAATATGTATGTCTATCTATACATATATATATAACACCAGGGTTTACCCAAGAAAACTTGCTAAGCCCGGTGGTCGGGGCGCTGAGGTGATCCACCATGGTTTATATTAAAAGATGTTAAGTATACAGGAAATGTAACTATAAGTTACCCAGTAATACGTAAACATCGCCAGTAAAATGCTATCTAAATCCACAACTAGTCTTAAAAACAGCTAATCAAAAAATATAATTAAAATTAATATCAATTATTTGAACTTCTGTTTAATCCAAATTAAGTCAATAGCTCCCCAAAGCTTCCGGACCACATAAATGGTAATAACACAGACAATAATAACAATACACAATAAAAATCTAGTTTTGAGATTATTATTGCTGGTAGATTGGGTTTAGTGGTTTCAGTATTCATAAATTAAAATATTTTAAATTGTTTGACATTTAAATGCAAGACTTAAAGGAGCTGGCAAGTTTTCTTTATAAAACTTCAAAGAACAATATTCATAGTTAGATTGTTGTGTTACCACAGCAACAATCTGATGCTGTGAGTTTAATTTCTGAGTTTGAGCTCTGTTCAGAAATACAAATTAGTAAAATGCAATTCTATATATGTATACATATGTGTGTGCATTCCATACATATAATATATACAGACACATTTTATATATATATATATATATATACACACACATACACACACACACACACACACACACACACACATTACAGTGTACAGTGCGCCTGTCTGACAGAGTCATAAAACATACGGAGTAGAGATGACGTGCGTGTCGCTCTGAAGAGCATAATTTTAAATCCGATTTTTTTTTAAATCAGGTTCGACAAGCTTCACTGAGGAACTCCGTGTCTTCAGAAAACTCCGCCGCCATTTTCTAACAGACATGTTGGGAAGTAACACAACAAAAGAGGAGCGGCCATTTCCAACCACATAGCTATTCCCTGCCTTGGATCCAAATGCGGCCTAAAGAGGCTTCCCAGTGAAATAAGGTTGTTTGGTTGAAAATATGTCGTCACAATAATAGATTCATCATTAGCGAGCCCTACCTCAACGAGACCTTCGCTAAATCACTGTTGGTTCTCTGCATCTTGGATGGCAAAACAAACGGAACCGCATAAATACGATGACCCAACTAGACTAAGAGGGGAGAAAAGATTTTCTTACCTGATGTGTGGAATCCCGACTCCACCTTGAAGGATCTTGTACAGCTTGCTTTCGTATAGGAGCTGTGGATGTCTGGCTTTTTGGGATTCTAGTTTTACAGCTACCTCCTACAAATAACACACAACATAATGGCTGTTACCGCTACAGTTCAAAATTTGATACGAAAAATACTTCCGATATACCAATAGGCTAACATGAAAGCTTAGTTATCCGCAAACAGGCAGGGCAGTGTTGCGACCTGCCTCTCATAGTAAGAATCTAAAATGAACCATCCCATTCCCAAACAAGAACCCAGAAACAGACTGATTCACCAAGTTACCTCTCCATTTGTGATGTTGATTGCCAAATAAATGTCGCCGAAAGATCCCGATCCAATTTTTCTGACGAGCTTGTACTTTCCACCGACTATGAACTCGGCTTTGGAACCACTGCTGCTGGCCATAATATCAACCGAAGAACAATTACCAACAGAAAAGCTTTAATATCTTTGCGTTTGTGGTCAAGCTCGGTTATCGGTAGAACATAAAGTCGCGTTATTAGTAAAACCACTGCACAACCTGTCACAAACAATTCCCCCCCCCCCCCCAAATACGAAAACGATTATTTTCAGTGGATCTCGACCAACGAGATTGGTTTTGTCATAAGCTGGAACTTAGGATTTCTATAGAAATGTCGTGCCAAACAGAAGGTGTAAATCCAGAACTAAATCCCAACAAGCTGAAGGCCTTTAACAAGAAGCTAACGTCAGCACAGCAAAGTTTAGCATCAAGCTAACGTTGTGGCGAGCAGCAACACTGAAAAGTGTCCCAAGTTTCTGTCACAAGGAGCTGAAAGCAAAGCTCCCGATGATGGTAATGGTAGTTCTACAGTCTCTTAACTGCTTTTCCGGCTAACTTTAAGAACCGCAACCGTCTGTACAAAGCGCAACCCACTCACTCCGCCATCTTGTCTTCTCTACCCTTCCTCAACTGGTTTCAGTTGAAGGCGATTAGCTATGCTGTCTCATGACCCCTTCAAGTGCTGTTGGGAATTTCATAACTACCAGGAACAAAATTTGATTTCTAAAGCATAAATTAGCTACCTTATTTTTTATAATATAAAATTAGATATTATATTTATTTTTATTGTCTTTCGTGGTTAATTTAAGTTGGCAAATTATGTGATGTTGCTACCTCACTTGTATAACTAATTTTTACGTAACTGGTGGATAAGTAAAATAAAACAACAGAAAAGAATAGCGGGCAACATCTTTATTGTCTCACAGTTTGAAAATTCTAGTGTCAAAGCAGCAAATTAACTTAAGTGGGACCACATTTATAAAGAAGCAAAACTTACAAAAATAGGAATAAGAGACAGTACTATATTGAAAAGAAATGACATACTAAGAAAAATAATAACATATGATTATTATAATTGTATTCAAACTGAGTTTGTGAAATTCCACTCAGCTGTCTTCTTTTATTAGATTTTAACCTTATTTCTGAATTGACTTCTTTCAAGTATTTGTAATTGTCTTCAAAGTGTTATCATTTTGTAAGACTGTTTTAATATCATTTATACTTCAGACTTGAGGCACAAGTCCAACTTTTGTCATCTACAGAAATGCTCAGCTGACTGCAGTTACTGAGTTAACGCAGGAGAAGAGCAGGATCAGATCAAATTCTGTTTCCATCATGGGAGAAGAAGTGTAGGTGACTGAGGAACATGAATCAGCATCATCAGAACCAGTGCCTAAAAAAGACGAAACAGCCTGATAAATATGTTCTGGGGACGATTGTAGAACCTCTGGAGATGATTGTGCAAACAAGAATTTTGCATAAAATCAAGAGAATTATGAAAACCCTGAGAATCCTCTTTATGAGACTGTCACAGAAAGATAGCTTACTCTGTCAGAGGCTTCTTCAAATTTGTTGTAATACAGACCACTGCAGGAGGGCCTGCCTGTCCACAGCCATGGTATGGAGGTATTTTTGGTGCAAAACTATTTGTGCCTTGCTTCTGTAAAGTTGAAGTCGGACAGAAAAATCCTATAGTTATTGTGGATCTTTACCAGTCTATCACAAATACACCTCTTTACGCACAAATACACAAACTGTTTTTTTTGAGTCACACTTTAAAAAAGCTTACATATTGCTCCAAATTATCCAAAACAAATGGTGCAAAACAAATTATTATACCTGTATTTTATAAAATAACTTGCAAATATTTCTTTATCACTCACAGACACAAAAGTACTGCTACACCTTCACAGATTCTTCATTAGGGGTGCACAAATTCCACTCTACAAGTCACAAAACATAAAACTTAGGCTCTAATACTTTTGTTCCACTCAGCCCAGTATATTTGGAGCAAAACTAATTCAAACACCTGTATTAACATCTTCACACAGACAGAATTTATTTCTTAACACAGATAGAAGTCAGTGAATGCAACTACACAAAACCCATGATAAAGTTATAAATCCTGCTCTATAAGTCTCACTGTCTTTTTTTTAGACAGTGAGACCATTAGTTTTGGACCATTTCCCATCCAGTATATGTAGGTGGGCCCCATATGAGATAAATGAGGGCAACAATTTAGGCCCCACAAGGTTTTGACCAAGGCTTCCATGGTGGCCCTTTGGGAAAATGTGCTTATGTTAGTGAGGAGGTCTTGAAAGCATTTTGCCAATCGACCCATAATATCTCGAGTTGAGGTCAGTAGCACACCACCACCACTAATCACACAGTTTTGGTGGTGAACCACTGCCTCATCCACCGAGGCAGGAGTTATGGTGGAAACACTGGTGGAAACATTAGTGTTTCCACCGTACACTGATGTGGTATAGTGGTAAAGAGTCACCTTGAAACCACATGGAAGTTGTTCTCCATGGCCTCTCAGAACTTTTCTCACACCTAGGTTTTTGTCCCAAACTGCATGCCATTTGGACTGTACCCATCAGCTACTTCCATGGTCCCAGAGGCCAAAAAGACAAAACAGGACTCTTTCTTCAGCCTGACAGCTTCACCGCCGGTGTCCTCAAGAGGGTTCAAAGGTTGCCACTGTGACAAGCACAGTTATTAAGACAACGGAGGCACTCCAACTCAATGACTGTCATCAGAAATTCACCGAAAGACCGATCTGTAGATCCTCTTTGTGGGTTCCAACCTCCAGACCATCTTCATGGGTACCTCTAGCAGCCTGACTGACCTCCAGAGATTCTTCATGGGTACCTCTGGCCTCATGATCGACCTTCAGAGCCTCTGCATGGGTCCTTCCAGCCTCACAGCCGACCTCTACACTTCAGGGCCTTCTGTCGCCGGCTTCCTCCAAGGTTGCAAGGTTCCCACTCCACCAGTGCTGGCCACCAGATTTTCAGCTACTTTGGCACTAATGCACTGGAGAAATCAAAAGACACGATCCTCAGAGAACTGCCTGCTTTGTCTAGATGACAATATGATTGTTAAAGCAGTTGTATGATGGTGTCGTCAACTCCAAGGCAATGAGCAAACTGCAGGGGATCCTGATATGTGCTTGTCTGTTTTCTCAAATGGACCTGAGTAAGCATCCCAGTTGTTTCTGTGTGTTTGTACTATATTTTTTTTATATTTATTGAAATATACTTACTTTATTGGGGCCTGCTCATAGCAATGCTTCGCAAGTCTGTCACTGCCTCCATGCATTGCATGGCAGGCACCTATTAATCTTCACCCAATAGAATGTTTCTTTATGTAAACTTCTTCTTCCGTGACCGTTAATGCGGCTCGTACCGCTGCGTGCCCACCCACAAAAGTGGTATCAAAACGTGCGGCTCGATCCCAGCGTTGGAGCTATTACTTTTGGTGGGATTCAGAGTTACGATGGCAACGTAAAAAGCGAAAAACGATCAAAAATTTTTGTCAGTTTGAATCTGCCCAAACTAGAGTGTAACTGACGTTTCGTTAGAGTGTAGGAAGCAGTGTGATTCAACCAACCATTGTTACACACAGGATTAGTTTGGTAATTTAAAATGAAGCTGACTGAAAATTTCAAAATAAAAGCCCTGAAACTTTTACATCAGTTCATTTTTGTTTTGGGCATTTTATAACTGATTTAACCCATTCAATGTTAATCATGGGATTAGTTTGGACATTTAAAATGAAACTCACTGAAAATTTCAAAATAAAAGCCCCTTCAATTTTTAAATCAGATAATTGCTCTTTGGAGCAAAATATAACTGATTTAACCCAATCACTGTTAATCATGGGGTTAGTTTGGATATTTAAAATGAAGCTTCCTGAAAATTTCAAAATAAAAGCCCCGTCAATTTTTAAATCAGATAATTGCTCTTTGGAGCAAAATATAACTGATCTATATCAGTTATATTTTGTCAAGCTATGTCAAGCTTTGACATGAAGCTTCCTGAAAATTTCAAAATAAAAGCTTTTACATTTTTACATCAGATAATTGTTATTTTTCGCAAACTGATTTAACCGAATCACTGTTACACATGGGATTAGTTGGGCCCTTTGAAATGATGATTACTGAAAATTTCAAAATAAAAGACTTGACAATTTTTGGATCAGGTAATTGCTCTCTTGGGCATTATGTGAGTTCTTTAACAAAACCACTGTTACACTTTGCATTACTTTGGCCCTTTGAAATGAATCTCACTGAAAATTTCTAAATAAAAGTCTTGACATTTTTTTACATAAGATGATTGCTGCTTTGGCCTTTCTGTGAATGGTTTTATGAAACCACTGTTACCCATTAGATATGTGTGGCCATTTCAAATGAAGCTTACTAAAAATTTCAAAATAAAAGCCTCCAAATTGCCCTGAGGTTAGTGCACTGCTGTAGGCGGTGTAATAATATTAGTGTGCATTATCTTTGTCTCTCAGGTTAGGGCTCTGCCTTGTGCAGCCAGGCAGAACATTAGCATTAGCCTTTTACTTTAAATAAGGTATTACCTATTTCTCATACTTATGAGCCATGTTTAGCATACTGAATGGAGTAAGTCAATTACAGACAACGTGCTAGTGATGCCCCACATGATTCTGACAGTATTCACGCTAACATTAGCATTTTGGCTAATTTTAGCTTATACACTCATTTTAACATATTGAATGGTGCAAGTCCATGTTAGTGAACATTCTTGTGATTCTCCACAAGGATGTAATGTTACTTTGTAATGTTTTAGCATTGATGCTAATTTTTAGCATCTGAACGCTGGGTCCAAACCGACAGGCACACTTTGGAAGGCCCTGGTTAAATTTCTTCAAGAATTTTCTAGTTTGTAATACTATACATATCACTTAGAAGTATTTGGGACCAGAAACACACTAAATACAAGATAATTTATACATGAACAAAACTGCAGATCATTAAAATTGAAACAAGAGAACATCATTTAATAACAACATTAGTTTTATGAGCTTTTCTTGACACTATCCTGGGGCAGTTTTACAAGAAGTGGTACTGCCATGTTTAACGTCCACTCTGACGTATATAGTACATGCCATATCACTCCTGCATAAAATTGATGCAGTATAATACATACCATTTAGAAGCATCTAGGATCTGAAAAACACTGAATTCAAAGCAATTCTGACAAAACAGAAATTGTGAAAAGGGAATTATTGTTGGTTACGACAAAAATAGCCCTGCTTGTCTTTTATCCAGACACAAGAAGAGTGCTTAAGAATAGGCTGTTAAAATTTACCACAAAAAGTCCTAATGAATGTGACACTCAAACTGATGGCGATATGAATGAGAATATTTCACTCAAAAGGAGAGTTAAAAGTGAGCAACCAAAACCAGATTTGACAATAATTATTTTACAGGAGATTAAAACTGAGACTTGTAACACTGATATCAACTTTGGTCAAAGTGAAGGTAACCTTGGTGCAATGTATTCTAAGAAAGAAAGGAGACCTCCTAAGTATTAAACAGAGCAGGACTATGACATGAAATATGAGGATGATCAAGTGCACATGAAAGTCGGCTATTGCTAAAGGATCGTAGTGGTGTGCCTAACACACTGTAAGAGGCTAAGAGCCTGCCACAATCGAAACTATGGGCTAAAGCTATGAAGGATGAATGGTCTCTTGATTGAGAATGATACACACTAACAGCATTAACCAAGGGAAAGCAAACAGAGAGGGGAAGATGGGTTTGCTTAATATTAAACAAAATCCAGCTGAGACACTATATCAACGGTTCTTTACCTTTTTTGAGGTACCAAACTCACCAGTTTTATATGCACATTCACTGAACCCTTCTTTAGTGATAAATAAAATATGATTTTTTTTCTCCCAAATTCAAGAGATAGGTATGTGCTTTTTTACTAGTGCACAAAATGAGCCATGCATGGACATCACCTTGCTCAAAGAACAAAACCAACAAGGGGAAGGAACTCACAACAAATTATGGTATTACTTTATTCTGCCCCCCCAAAAATATTTTGGCCCGATAAAAAAATTTCAGCCCCAAAAAATATATTTTTTAATTTTTTTTAAAGAATTCAAAAATTTCTAATAACTTAATTTTTTAAAATTTGAAATTTAATTAGTTTTTTGTCATTTTGAATCCACAAAATACTTTTTTACTTTTCCCCGTTTCCATGCAACTTCAAGAAATGTTCCTTTAGTTTTGCCGGTGGAGACTAGAGTTGCTCAACTTGGCATTGCATATCATGCAGATGGGACGCTGGCTCCCATCCCATTCCGTGATACACGTGAATCCATGTTGTACATCAGGGGTGCTCAAACTTTTCGAGACCAAGATCTACTTTTTTTCTCACCAGCCGGCTGAGATCTACCTCATGATACGAAGACATAAAAATTGTAAATTAAACCTTATTGACTCATATTATCAGCAAATATACATCAGTTATATCAGAAGTGATAAAGTGATAGAAAACCAAATGTAGTTTCTTCCTCAGTGAGATTCTGACACTGGGAGCAGGTTACTGGTTTCTCAGTCAGAAGCTGGTTGCAAACCTGAGGCCAGCAGGTGTCAGTCAGTTATGGTAGATCTGAAATTTGGTTTGATGACGTCAATATGAGAAACTACAGACTGATTGGAGGAACCAAATGGCACTGTT
>CAEGAD010065092.1:0-31836 GCA_903067055.1 Poeciliopsis paucimaculata
GACAGCTCTAAGATCGTGTAGTGCGCTGGGACTTACACTAAGGAAATGAGGAAGGGAGGGTCAGTGGAGAGCATCAGAGTTGAGCCTTTTTCATTCAGTGTCATCAACAGAAAGAGAAAAAGGCCTGAAGAAACGATAAAGCCGATAATTAAAATGAAGTCGATAGTTTTAATTTATCGTTGATTAATTGATTTATTGTTTATCGCGACAGGCCTATGTACAGCCAACAAAGGTGCAACAATCGATAGTTCAGGTTTTGAGACATGAGACATCTAAGTTATAAAGGAGAAAGTCTTTATCTTTCACCTCTCAGCCATCAAATACACAATACAAAATTCTAAATTTATTTCACTTTTAATCATTAACAGCGTTGAAAGACAGTCCATGCAAATGGCAAAATATATGCATTGCAAGCATAGATTTAATGTATGGCAGACGAAAGACGCAAGCCAATCCAATTTTGCATCCAAGCATTTCTTTGTGATTGCTGAAGTGCCCACGTTACTGTGGACAGCTGCAGATATTGTGTATCTCTAATGCAATCCATAAAGATTAAATGTTTTAAAGATGCAAGATGAGGTTAGGAACCATAGAGTCCACTTTTACTGTAAATATGTTAAAGCTACAGTATGGCAATAATTACCATGATAAAGTAGTATGTTTTTTGTTTTTAAAGTATTAAAAAACTATGAAAGTACATAGTTTATAGATTTATGAAATCTTGCATTTGCTTTAGAAATGTCCTTAGCCTGTTTTGTTCTGACCTTTTCTCAAGTGACTGGAGTTTCTTCCTCGTTTCTTTTGAGATGGAAATATTTAAAAACTCCATCTGCTGAATGAGTTTCATTCAGCAGATGGAGATGCTGAGCGGCCGATGTTTGAGCGTTTCATCACTCGCTCTGTCTAATAGGTGCAAATAAAGGCAGAAGCCTGATGTGGTGAGTGATGCAGATGTTCTCTCTGCAGACTCTGTTCTAGGTCAATCTGTGTTCAGGTCAAGGGCTATTTTAGGGCAGGTGATTCAGTGTGGGCTGGGTTTTCTTTTTTTTCTTTTTTTTTTTTTTTTCAGCTGTCAATCACATCTGCTCTATTTTCTGCTTAAATCACTGTCTGTCGCTGGTACTCACCAGCTTTGATGCGGATGTTCGGGCTGCGGATCTTGCCCGCCTGGTTCTCGGCGGTGCAAAAGTAGTCATTATCGTGGATGTAGCTGTTGTACGCGGAGGGCGAGAACGGGTACAGCTGGAGGGTGCCGTTGGCGTGCACATGGCGGATGTGGGGCACGTCGTAGATGTCGTCGCCAGTGGCCAGGTACCAGCGCAGTATGGCGCTGGGGGTGCCCCCTGCAGGACAGGGCAGGGACACCCCCACTGAGCTGGAGTAGGTTACCCTCTGCAGGGAGGCATTTACAAAGTACAGCCTGGTAGAGCCCACATCCTCACTGTGTACTGCAGAGGCAAACAGACGAAACATTAACACTTACATGTCGTATGTGGTGGAAACACCAAAACTAAAGAAAAACATCACAGTAGGCAAGGGCCAGTTGTCATTATCTATGTATGCCAATGTGTTACAAAGGTAAGATTAGCATAGCGCTACAATTTTAAACTCTGCGCAGTATTTTGAGGATTTTCCCCTCATCGACTATTCAACCTTTTGTTGTGTGTTTTCCTAAAAACCTGTGTTCTTCTTTTGTCATGTTTTGGTACCATTGACTACTATTCAACCTGAATTTATTGAAAGCATCACTATTCCATTTTGATCTTCAGGTCTTAGTCATTTTTCTACATTTTATACATCGATATCAACTAAGCAGTGTGAAACCCATTAAAAAGCATGTAATGATCAACACATTTAGAAGTATTTCTTGGTTTTTTTGTTTTGAATTATTAAAGATTTTTGTTAATTATCATTAGAAGCAGTAAAACCACATCATACATCTTTACTTCAACAATTATATTTACTCCATGTCATCACACATTGTAATGGCTCTTGCACTCATCAAAATAACAGAAACAAGTTTAAAAGGGTGGGAACGTCCTTCAGATGTGTTGCAAAATAATCAAAAATAAATGTATGTCAAATGTCCAGCTGCAAACATCAGTCATGTGACTTAAAAAGCCAGGGATTTGGGCTAAAGCTTGTGATGGTTTAGGTGGATGGGACACGGTGGGGGGCAAGGGGGAAATGGGAGGAGTCTGTTACCTTCATACAGTTTGTGTGCAGATACACAAAGACAAACGGAGACACGGGGAGGGAGGGAACTCGCTGATAGGTTATGTGATTGGAATTTCTATGCCAGACGCAGAGATTTAAGTCTGTTTAATCTCCTTACATATTTACACAAAAACACACACACAAATACACACACGTAGCCATGTTATTCATAGGCCGTCAGATTAAACACGCACACCTCCAACGGAGAAAAGGAGAGTTAAAAAAGGAAAAATTCAGGGGCGGGGGTCGCACCAGGTTTAGGAGTTATTAAAAGAGGAGTTAATGGGGAGACACTTCTGATGGACAGATGTGGTATTTAACCACTGCTGACTCTAATTTTCCACATTATCTCATGTACACAAACTGACCAAATGGTTCCCCCCTTCAGTCCAGGACATATTTTATTAAAGATGTAAAGTTTGGGTTACCAACTGCATAAAATCGCTATATTTTTTCTCTCTACATTAACATTTTATTACAAACTTTCACAAAATCGACTGGTGATAAAAAAAAATAAAAAATTACAATTTGCTTCTTTTTTTTTAATGTTGTTGTTGTTGTTGTTTTCTTTTTTATTTTTTATATTACCACTCCGCTTAGTAGCTGTTCAGCTTTGGGAAACACTGAGCACAATCACGTGTTGCAAGTACAACATTCAAGAAGCAGAGATATTTTACAAAGAGTTCACCGAAAAGTACAATTTATATCTTTTTGAGACCGTAAAGCTGTGAAAATGAAGGCTCACTTCATAGGATTAAACAAAAAACTTTTAAAAATTTGACATTTTGGAAACGTGTAAAAGGCTACATGTGGATATTTCATGTGTGTAATTATTATTATTTTCATGTTAACGTTTTCCTTATGTTGCACACTATGCTATACAGTGAGGGAAAGATGTGATGGTTTTGACTCACAAAAGGGGAATAATAGAACATGTATTAAATACCTCAGACATTGCCAAAGGCTTTTACAAAGAGGAAGGTTTTATAGAGAGATTTAAAGCCAGTTAGAGATTTAGTGCACCCGATTTCAGTGGGCAGGGAGTTCGATGAACTGGGGGTGGGGTTTGAGAGGAAAACGCTTTATTTCTCGTTATAACAAACGTTGACCTGGAGGTAGTTGGCAAGGCACAAACCATTGGTCTCCATGGTGAGGAGGGCGAAAAAAGGTCAATAAGTCAGAGATGTTTCTAGGGACATTTGGATTAAAGTGCTGTTTTCTTTATTCATAGGGGAGGAAAAAAAAACAACATTTTTGGCCACTGAGAGACTGACCAATAAATATTTAAAGCATTGGAGTTGAACTGATTTTGACACTATCAAGACCAGAAACATTTTTGACTTGAGATTAGAATAAAATATTCTTTTCAAACTCCTGGACAATATTATTTGAGAGACAGTAAAGATAGCTAGCTATGAAATCTTTCAATTTACAGAAATTTTAGGCCATGCAAAATTTAAAGCAATGAGATAAACTTTTCTATAACATCAGTCAAGCTTACTTTAGATATGATGTGTCACTACAGATGAATGCAGATGCAGATGAATTGACAGAATTGTGCTTTTTACCTTTTTCTTATGATAAATTAATGCAAAAATATCCAATCAAACATGGAAACTTTGTTGTTCTAAATTGTTAATATCAATATTCTGTTACAGGATCAAAGAGAAAGGCAGCCATCTTATCCAGCCGATGAGGTTTATCAATAATTATAGCTTCTTTTAGAAAAAGGGGGGATTCCTGGTTAAAGATTGATAAATCTGGGCAACATGTTACAGATGGTATATGAAAATATGTCTGGCAGTCCAGCGGTGGGCTGCAAAAACCAGGTCAGACTCCCTCCCCTCTGCAGATTACTGATAATAGCCCCTGAGCATAAAGCCCATATTAAAGATTGCAATATCTATAATCTCCCAATGGGGGGACAGCAGTAAAGTAGGGAAGTGAGGGGTCGCCCTATCAGCTTGGGGGAAGGGGGAAGTGGGCAGCGAAAGACCCTCTCATACAGTAGATTATATGGCCTGGAGGCATGGGCATTTGGGGGGCTGCAGAGCACTGGGACTGATGGTGCGGGAAGTGGATCAGAAAGAACTCCCACTACTCAAAACCATGTCAAAGCTGTGTCAAAACCATGCAAAATGCACACACACACACACACACACACACACACACGCCTACATGCATACACCCATTAAACAGATAAAAAATTTTAAAAAACCTAGACAATGAGTATAGAATGTAGACAATGTATTTAAAAAGAAATACATTGTCTACATTTTGTTAGTCAAATGACAAACAAAAACTAATTAAGAAATTACCATTAGGTCTGCAGTAGAGCAAAAGAGATCAAAACTTTGAGCACAAAATCTAGACAAAATACAGAAAAGTTTTTTTTACTCATCATTTGAAGTCTAAAAACATGTCTTAATCAAAATTGGCAAAACAGGTATCATGTTGCTGAAAGCAGATAAAAAAATGCAATGAAACAAAAAAAAAAAAAACTCCAGACGTTGCAGATATTTAATAACTTATTTCAGCTTGATACTTGGAGGAAAAACAGCCTGGAAAGCTGGATTTTTTTCCCTCTATGATAAAACTTTGTTTCTTAGAAAATAATCTTGAATACTTGAATACTTGCCTAGTCGATCCAACCTCTTGCTATGTTACCGAACTTCTGTTTAGCTCCTGAATAGCACACTTACACTTTAAAATGTCCCTTAAAGTTTATCACACAGAGATTGAACCTTTCTGGTATGAGTTTTGAAGCAATATTATAAGAACCACAGAAAGATTTACTTTGTGGCAATGTCTAAACTCTAAACAAATGGCAAATAAACATAAGACCAGTATTAATCCTTACGACACTATTGATTGACAGCACATTGTAAATCAAAAGCTAATTGACCTATTTCTATAACATGGATCTCTGTGGAGCAAAGAGATGCCCCAATGAGAAGATGAGCTAGTGCAAGTATTCAACCCATTCCCCACTGGGACAGAGATTTTAACACTAAAAACAGCCTGCCTGAAAACTGTCATGTTACATTAGCTTGAAATTATCATAAGGAGTAAAATCTGAGAGATAAATTTAGATCACAACACACAGAATGCTATATTTTGACAAAAAAGGGACAGCTTTTTTTGCAGTTAGAGGGCAACTGTAAGCGATACGTCACAGATCCAGCCCACCAGGTGTGGTCAAAGGCTCAGTGCTGCATTTGTGCCAGGACGGCAGTTTCCACTCCATTTAAAACCAGCAGATCAAAAGCTAACAACCACCTGTGCCAACCAGTCTGGTGGCTTACACTGCCAAGAAAACAAACCGTAACCACTGCGCCAGTGATAGAAAAATATAGAAACATAAATATATTGCATGTTTTTAATGATGTTTAAAGGCTGTCCTGTTGAACACGTTGAGAATTTTTTTTTTTTAAATCAGCTAAAAATTATTGATGCTTAATCTTGCTTCTTATTATCTATTTACAAAGAATTAATTCCATCCCTTACCATAACTAATTTAAACTCCCTAGCTGACTTTTTCTGGCTGTGCCATACAAATGTCCAAAATCCCAATACATCTCCCTTAAAAATGTAAGATGGATCATTGAATATTTCTTGTTTAGAGCCAGATTAATCTGCAATATATGACCTATGAAATAAGCCAGTGTAAACGGCAAAACAAAGAATATTGGAGGGATGGTAAGAAGTATTTGCACGAATTGTTGCTGATTTTCTGCTGAGCCAGCATTAATGCTGCAGTTTTCATCTTACAGGTTTCTCTGGTGACAACTACATCCAGTGGCCCACCAATTACTGGTTATCCTAAGCGAATCAAGCCCTTGCACTCCTAAAAGTTGAGAAACCAGACTACCAAGCACACCAAGTACACAGCAAGGTAATAAACTGTTGAACTATCAGGGGTCAAAAAGTGCATTTCTGATTTTCTTTAAAAAAAAAAAAAAACAACAACAAAAAAACAATGAAGTGCCATTTCCTATGAGCAGCTTATAGCGTAGAACAGAACCACAACTTTTGCATTATTTTTACATACAGATTTATGTTTTGCTAGTTAGTTAATAATTGAAAAGTAAAAAAGAGAAATACTTTTGGCCAACACCACGTCACCTCAAAGTAGTTTTGACGTTGCAGCATGAAGGGAATCAGAAGGAATACGAAACAGGATGGCGGAGTTAGAGACTATATTAGAACAATTTGTGAGTCCTGTTAGCCGCTAATGATGCTTAAAAAAATGAACGCAGTTGGACACTTCTGCTTCAAAATAAGAAATATGCAGAATAGTCACGCATGTACCTGATATTTATACAGAGATATTAATTTTATTTCTCCTTCACTTTGTAGAAGCACAAAAATGCTACAACTCTTGTAGCATTAAAATCAATTTAAAATTAGACAAAAATGCAA
This sequence comes from Poeciliopsis paucimaculata, assembly GCA_903067055.1. NCBI lineage: Eukaryota > Metazoa > Chordata > Actinopteri > Cyprinodontiformes > Poeciliidae > Poeciliopsis > Poeciliopsis paucimaculata. The sequence continues at coordinate 6,640 of CAEGAD010065092.1, forward strand.
CATGTGGATTGGTCAAACCTTGATTTGAATAATCTGTGTTGTCTACTAAGACTTTAAAAGAAAGTTTCCAATCTATAAAACCTTGTATTTTCGTCAACAAAAACATTTTCTTCTCAATAAAATTATTACAATCTTCTTGACTTGCTCATCTGAATTCATTATTAAAAGTTAGAAGGTGAAGTAAGCAGCATGACTTTCAAACACAGGAATGTAAGTCCAGGTATTAGTGTTTCAAAGTCCAAACACTTCCTTTGATAAAATCTATATTTCACTTGCAAATTCCTTGAACATTTGGTTTTTGCTTTATCACAGTTTTTTACTTTTCAAAGTATTTGGTTGAGATTAATGAAAGATTCTCAAAATACAACAATCACACTCAAATATTTCTCTCAGGAAAATGTTAACGTATTCAATGCTTAAACCGCATTCTCTGATCAAGTAGAGCGTTTTGAAAGTTAAAAAAGATGCATAGTTACCACACAATCATATTGAACATGAGTAAAAAGTGTGCCACATCAAAGTTCTGCTTTACTTTACAAACAGGCAAAGATGTCCGTCTGTTTTCCCTTATAAAATCAGATCACAAGATTTTCAAAAATTGTACATGGAGAATTTAGCATTTTTCACAAAATATTGTAGATTGCTTTTTCTCAATATGTGAATTCCAAACTAGTTCTGAGTATTTAATACACGTGCTAACGTAATTAAGCAGAACAGTTGTTGCCCAACCTTTGCAGCTCATGGGCAGCTGATAGCCTGGTAGCAGTACTGATGGTGCTGCAGGGTTTTGGAGAAGGTGTTGTTGCAGCTCTCCTTCACCCTGGAGGCTTCATCAGCCTCGTTCAGACACAGCTCCAGAGAGAAAAGCAGCCCTTACAGGGAAGGTGTTGGAGTCGCTGATGGCACCGCTGGAGCTGCAGCTTAGGCTGTCAGAGTCGCAGGAACTATTTTACACGCCCTGCCAGCGAGCCATGCATGAATATGTATGCGGGAGAAGCAGAAGTCATAACCTATGCAAGGTTTCATCATGCATAATGCAGCTGATCTACGCCTCTTCAGGATGTGAACGCACACAAGTGCGTGTGCACGAACACACCCACACACACACACCACCACACGCACACACACACGAAGTTCAAAGCTGTATTGTTTTGGAGGGGGGCTAAACAAACTCCAAAACCCCCAAATGTTTCAAATTCACACATTTTTACAATTCTACGTGCCCCTGTGCCCAACCCAAGACAAAACACATCCTCATGCTGCCCTCGTCTGCTCTCCTCGTTCTCTCTCGCAAATCTCAACCTAACAATAATTTCCAACACATTTTGTGTTGCCAGTGGCCAGCTTTTGCATACCTGCAGAAACGGATCAAGAATAGCTGAAAGAACTGTTAGAAAATATCTCTCTTCTTTCCCTTAGCTCTATCTAGAAACAGCTTTAGGTTTTTTATTCAGACTAGTTCTACTTTTTCTCTCTTTTTCGCTTGCCATCTGGCTGTCACTCATCCATCAGGTGTTTTTGGGACAGAAAGTTGTGTTTTGATTTGGGTGGTCACAGCAAAAGCAACTATGTGTGGAAACATAAGCCAGCACAGGAGACACTGAGACGAGATGTATTGAGAGAAGGGGTGCGAACTGAATATCGGTGGCGATATGCCGGGGGGTGTAAACTTATAGATAATCCTTGGGAGCCTGACTTAAATAGGTAGTTGGTGGGTGGCCAAGTCATGAGGAAGGTTGCTGAAGTTGGATCTAATGAATGGATGGGGTTTTGCTGTTCCCCACCCTTGTCCCCGGCAATCTGTTCCCCCAAACCCGTTGCACCCACCGACGCCTCCGCACCCCCGGACCGTGCTGTGTCAGTAAAAAAAAAAAAAAAAAGTGTGCTACTTCAGCAGTCCTCTGGGACCTGCTACCCCCTCACTTCAAAGAAGCCAGTTTCTCTCTTAATGTGAATATCAAATCTGTGGATCACAAGTCCCAGCACAGTCTGCATAAACTGCCCCTCCCCCCAGCCTTTAATTCTGCCTAGTGATGAGGGAAAGAGAGGGAGGGGAGTTATTGCGAGAGGAAGCGACTGAGCAAGGGAGGGAGAGATGGAGAGAGAGATGGAGATAGAGGGAGATCCAACGGGAAAAAAAAAAAAACAACTACTTGCTTCAGAGATTTGACATTTGCCGAACACTCCCTCCTTCGGAAAAATGTGCATCGCTGGCGTCCAATGAAACTCAGAGGAGGTCTGGCTCAATTTAGCAACACTGTGTTGATACACAGAGTTCTTACTGGGGAAAATTTTGCACCTCACTTTTGATGTCGGGCATGGATGTTGTTTATTTTGTTTATTTTACTGTCCTTTATTGGTTAGTCCTTTTAGACAAAATATGAGATAGATTCAGTCAAACTGGGGAAAAGCTGTGCTGTCCCCTGGGGCTTTTCCGGATAGCAGCTTTTTATTATTCTTCTCGAATGAATGAAAACTTAAGAGTTAAAGGCAAATTATTAAAATCAAAAAATATTATTGAAATCGGGTTTATAGTAGATTCATTTTTTCAGAAAGAGAGAAAACATTTTAACTATATGAATCACATTCAAGAAAAGGTCAATTTCAGGTAAATTAACTCAAAGAGTGTTCTTTTTTACAGCCTTCCTTCGTGTTCTTAAGAGTCAAATTAAGTAATGTGAGGTTTTCTAGCAAAAAAAAAAAAAAAAAAAAGAGGCCTGCTTGAGAAATTACAAGCACAATGCTGCCTATAATTGAATGCTGCATATTACTCAAGTTGCAGCTTTAATTTTGGAGTCTTGCAAAGGAAAGGGAATTGGCCAGGAAGGGGAAGGAAGAGGGGGTCAGTGGTGTGAAGGAGCATGGATCCCCCTGCTGCTGTCACACCTCTCATTAAACACCTCTGATTTAAAAAAAAATAAAAAATCATGTCAAGCCATTGCAATTTTGTATAAATAAATTACCATTTCAATTGAATTTATTTTTACTTGCTTGAGATTATGGGACTGTTTATCAGAATGTGAATTTAATTTTAGTTATTGCTAATCAATCCACATTTGCAGTGAAGACAACGTGCAAATTTAAAAGAGAAAACTGTACGTCTTCTTTTCAGGAACACCTAAAAATGTTGCTCTTATAACAGAATATTTTTGAAGAACAATTAGTGACTTTGCAAAGGAGTTTCTTTTTATTTTTTCATTTAAGGCCCCAAAAGCATTTTTCCTTTCTTTTCTTGTCGTTTTCAAGACAACTAGGTGCAAGATATTTTTGGGGGTTTTATTTTAAAAAAAAAAACATATATGAATATATATATATATATATATATATATATATATATATATATATATAAGCATGCACTAGAACAAGGGACGTCCCTGACGCACGCCTCTGGTGCACGCGCCCGCGCTGGCTGACTGACTGGCACACGCGCGCGCGGACACGTCCGCGGGGTCCAGGTGCGCTATTAGGGAGGAACATGACCGGGCAAGTCTCTCATCTGCACCCACGCCCCTGGAGTTTCTCATTTGATGAAATAAATTTGCGTATTTTAATATAATTCCATCGAACCTTCAGCCACGGTATCAAATCGCATTGAATAAATTGTAGAAAAAATATATATATATAATTAATACGAGAAGATATGTTGAAAGAGCTAATTTTTCACCAACTAAAATTTGTCTGCATTTGAAACCAGTACAATAATAATAATAATAATAAAACTTAATTCATACGCTGGTGGACCTATAGGGCCTTTTTTTATGCGCTAAAACCGCCATATTTCTGCTCCCAGTACCCGTGACTTTTAGAAATAAAAAAAATATACATTATTTGTCTCTCTCAAAGCTTCAGCTAATAAGGACAAAAATCACATAAAACCGGTTCCAGACAGGCAGGATGCTCACAAAGGCCTATAAATACACTCCAGTATTAGAGTGTTGAATTTATGTTATTTTCGACGCAGGTTTACTCGGGATTATTTTTAATGTACTGAAAAGGAACAAAGATGAACTTTACAAACAAAGATGATTTGTTGCATCGTGGACGAGAAACACAAATGAAATGATTTAAAGGAGCATTTGCGCATTTGCAGCAAAAATAAATAAAAATCAGAGGACGTTTTCCAAAAAAAGAAAAGGGGGGCACGATGATTTAAGTAAGAAGGACAAATCTGAATGCTCTAATTATGGCCTTTATGTGGGTGTAGACCTATTACACTAATAAGGCCGTTGTGGAAGAAAGGGCCCCTTTTATTTACCATCAAATGACAACAATTTGTCATTATTAGAAGAAAAAAAAAAAAAAAAAAATCTCATTCTAAAAATAAGAGCGTCTCTGTAGCAACCAGCTCTACTCCCCCCCTCCCAATCAGTCCATCCAAACAGCTGCAATTAGCAAAGGCTACAAGATGGAAGCACCTAGATATAAAAATAAATCACAAATGTTAACACCTGGAAACTTTGGACTAGAGTGCAAAAAACGACTTGGAGGAGAAATCGCAAACGGGCTCATGATACGCGCGTGTTTTTTAATTTTTATTTCTGTATCACTCCCCCTCTGTTTGCACCTCATTCTCCCCATTCAGCCATTTTACATATTCATAACTGGAGTTGGTAATGCGAAAACAATCCGTGCTATCAGCACCATCTGAGACACCAAGGTGCGCTACAAACCCCCCCACACCAAACGTGCTTGAATTATACCACTTAAGCACCCTCTTTCAAAATGTGCACTCTCCCTGCTGCAACAGCTTTACTTAATTTGATTCAAATGATGAATTTCAATCACATCATTAGATTATTTTTTTTTCCATCCGGAGCATGAGAGAAGACCAGCAGGCAATTTTTCTTTTTAAAAAAAAATTAACAGCAGTTTCCACATGTAACTTTTCCTTCAACTTTAACACCAATAACCCTGTCTCACAACGCGAGGTGAAATATATATATAAAAAATACAATTTATGTTTCTCTTACCTTCTTGGAGAGAGTACAGCAGGAGTAAAGTTACAAGCCACATGCCATAAATAGCAGGTATATTTTTCAGGAATTTTTGGTAATCCTGGTAAGTGTGAGGCGCGTTCTTTTGGCCAGGCGGGTCTCCGTGCTGGACTGGCGACTGTGCTCCCGGGAGGTATTTCCAGCCCTGCTGCCCTGCTAAGCGTGGAGGGGAAACGAGAGGCGCCTCCGCCCCGCCCATGTCCCCTCCTCTCTTCATGAGACTACCGTGCATGCAAATCCATTTCCCCCCCTCCCGCGCCCTCCCTTTTCTGAAATTAATCGCCAATCGGGTCCTTTTGCAGCTGATTGTTTTGGTCCACCTGTGTCCAAGATCTCTCGTTTGGCACCGTTTGGAGAGGGCGTTTGGAGAGCGCACCCACCTGTGCGCCCCGATGACCGCGCTTTCTTTCCTGCGTAATATGGATGCGGAAAAGTCGCTCAGACTGACCCGGAGCCTATTTTGGGTTGGCACACTCTCCTCTGAGTTGGTGCGATATGTTAAGGCCCATGCAGCTGCGGAACAGGGTGTGCTACAAATATTTTTGCTTTTCTTTGTCTGCTTTGGGAGCGCAGGCATTTGCGCACAGAAATACACTGCAGATAGAGGAGTAGAGAGAGGTGCGGGCTGTGGGGTATGGCAAGTTCACAAAGCCAGCACAGTGTGACACACCAACCAAAGGTTACAGGGACGCTCTCAAAGACGGAGCAACTTTCTGGAAATCCGTTTTCTCTTTCAACTGCTGCCTAATTTCAGGAGAACAGCTGCACTGCATAAGTATAAAGGGTGTATGAAGGAATGAAAGCTACAGGATCCTCCCAGACTCACTGAATATTTCTAATAATGGTACAAAAAAAAAATTAATTAAATGTTAAATATCAACATATTGTGCTGCAAAATCCACAAAGATCAAAATAACACAAAGTAAACACTGATAATAACGCAATCAATTACTTGAAAACTATTATTTCTTCGCCTCACTAAAAACTGAATGGGGAAAGATGTCAGGATCCACCCTGCTTGGAGTTGATCGTTTCAAGACTTAAATCACTTTGTCGAATTTTTTTTTCTTCTCCAAAATAATAATTAAAAAACCCTCATGCTCGTATTTAAACTGTAATTCAATAGGTTTGCTCTAATTGGTACGATAAAGTTCTTGCAGATTCACATTGTTGATGACGTTTGCACTTTCTGGCGACATTTAAGAACAATAAAATATGACAGAGATGTTAATACTTGCTGTGATACTGCAGACATGAACACATATTAGTTGTATCCTCAATTTTAGAGAGATTACCTGAAGTTCTCTCCACGGTTCGCTCTCTGCCTCTGGGATCTAAAATCCAAGCGTCCAAATCCATCCTGCGGCTCAATGGTCCCATCTGCCGGCCAAACGTGGAACAACATATGTGTACAGGCTAAACTTATTGTTTTCCATAAATACAACAATACATGTTTATCTAACCTTTCAAATTAAATAGCCATGTTGTTTATCAATACAAAATCAATAATACTGACGTAAAAAGTGACACGTAAGCATAATTACTCATCAGAAAATGCTGAGTATATCCTATTATAGATTAGCTTAAACTTTAGCTCAAGTGCTACAGATATTATGAAGCTAATTTTTCCGATCTAAAGGGAAACAGTATGCTGCCTATGCTATCTTATAATACAGACAAAACATATTTTGAAGTGTGAATGAGAGTGAGACATTTGTAGAAAAAAACCGTGTCGATACCTGCCTGGTTTGCCCCTGAAACCTGCAGATCTCTTTCAACAAATCATCCCTGCTGCTGGTTTAACGTCTCCTCCATGACTTTGCTCTTTCTATTGCGCCAATAAAGATTTATTTTAAATATGTGAAAAGCAAGAGTGATAGACATAAATATGTGGACGCCCCATAAATAATAATTTATTTATTATTGACAGAAATCCGGAGTACAAATGACTAAAAAAAACAAACTTCGGCTCCTTTTTTTCTTTCGCCGCTCTGTGCTTCACGCTGTCACGGTTACTAGGCAACATAAATTACGCTAAGGCGGAGGGTAGGCAGTTAGCTAAAGGCTAAACCTGTCCGAATTCATAGCCTCTCTCTTCCGGTCGTCGATATTCGCGGTCTTCGAAGGACCCGGATGCGGACCCTGAATTCGGACACAGCTTTTACCAGTAGAATGTAGATTATCGTTAGCATGTTGACTAACACAAAATTACTCAATTCAGTATGCTAACATTAGTGTATAAATTAAAATTATACAAAATCCTAAGTTTAGCTTAATTGATGCAAGTAATATCGACATGCTAGTGACTCTGTATGCTAATGATAGCCATCCTGCTAACATTAGCCTTGTACCTAAAATAAGCATTTTACATAATTTTATGGTAATATTAGTGTATAAATTAAAATTATACAAAATGCTAAGGATAGCTTAAATGCTGTCAGTAACGTGTGGCACCAACATGTTAATTTACAGTGAGTTAATCCAGTCAGTATGATAAACATAGCTAGTACTTATGAAATTATGTAAAATGCCTTGTATTTTAGATACAAGGCCAATGTTAGCATGAGGGCATGGGATTGCCACCCAATCCCTTAAATATGGAATCATATTTGGCTGTTAAATGTTTTGTGAATCGATACGATTCATTCTGTATTTCTATAAATGTCCGATACACAAAGTGAAACAATAATGACCAAAACAAAACACTGGAAATATTAAGGTCAGCTAAGTTGTAGTGGCGGAACCATAGACATTAATACGTCTATGGCAAGAGTGAGCACAACATCTGCAGACAAATAAGAGAGGATTGGGTTTATTCATAGCATTTAATAGCCTGCAAATTACGCAACAGACAGCGGTAGCAAGAGTAACACTAAACATATTTTTACTCAAGTAAAAGTAAACCTTTCCAAGAAATTACATAGGTAAGAATAAACCAAAAATATTTGATAAAAAGGCTACTCAGGTACTAACTGATAATCTTATTTAATATTTTAAAATTATGTCATAAACAGATAAAACACAATTATGTGTAAAGTTTTATATATTAGAGGATAAAATATTTTTTAGGACAAATAAATACAACGTAATACATTCCAATAGAATGAACCCTTTCTTGAGTTATTTTTACAATATTGATCTTGACATAAAATTAATACTTAAAGTAGGTAATGTGTATATTAAAACAGTAATGCTCTTCCACTGACATTGTATAGTGTTTGTTGTATCTTCTTCATCTCCAAATGGCACAACAGGCTCAGCAGATAGAAATAACATTAAAAAACTAAAGCTGCTGCACTTTTAGAGAACAAAGTTTCGTCTAGCCGACGTGTTGGCACGATGACAATAAAGTTCCACTTGACTTGAAAATATTTCATAGAAATGGCAAAACTTTTTCCAAACTGATGAGCTGTAATATTTGCTTCTGCAGAATTAAGGGATTTTTTTCCTTTTTTGGCATTAATGTTATGAAAACACACATTTAAAGAAAACGCCAAAAACAAGTCCTTTTTATCCTGATTGGTGTCAACAAGTCTTGAATCTAACAGTCTTCGTAAAGTGCTAAAACTGTTTTCATTTTTTGTCCTTTGCTGCCACCCTTTGGCACTTAAACTTTACTGCAGCACTCTGTTGGTTTTATAATAAAATATGGTTCATATATGTGAAACCTGGCTAACCTGGTAACTGTAGTATTCTCTTCTCTGGTTATTATTCCAGTTTTCCAGACATCCTGGTTTTTGGCAAACTGTAACCTGGGCTTTATGGATTTCCTAGAGAACAAATATTTAATTCTTGCACACCTCTCATAAAATATAAACTTATGTAGCCTCTTTCTGATGGTCGTGCCTATCAGAAGTAGTAAGAACCTATTGAAGACTTCTTTTAGAATTTTTCTTTCTGCTCTTACAGTGAAGTTATTTGGATAGCCGGACTTGTGCGTGGTATAGGTCGCTTTGGGTATTTTCAACTTGTGGACTATTTTCTGTACAGTTGGATGGTTAATTACAAATTTTTCTAACACATTTAAATGGCTTGCCAGACTCACAAGTAGTCACGGTAGAATGCCTGCCAGCAATATTGTAATTGTGTACTTCTAATCTGACACCCTTTGAGTATTTTTTAGCTATTTTAATTCAAAATAAATGTGGGATTCACCTTTTTTAAAGTGACTGAAAATCCCTTGTTTTGTGCAGAGGTAAAAGTTGCTTTTCTTCTTCAATTTTGATCAACTATTTAAATTCTTTGAAAGTTTTGGTCTTGTTCTAGCTTATACTGTCCACATGTCCACTTTATGTTAGAAAAAAATAATAGGCAGTGGTAGGCTGTTGTAAAATTTCACTCTACGTATAAGTCCAATTTAAGTTGTAGAGATGTGTATTGTAGGATTCACACATTCAGAAATGAATCATTAAAATAAATCAAACAAATTCATAGGATGGAGAAATTTAGTGTTAATGTTCTCTCTTTGCCTACCTAAGATTTTTGCATGCTAAAAACATTTACAGTTTAATTTACTTCTGTTGCCTGAAAGCAGTGTATCCCACAATAACAGTGTATCCCTAAATATACAACAAAACAACAGAGATTATATTCAAAACTTTATTAATTTCAAACAGAGCTGATATGCATGTAAGAGATGTTGGAAACAGTGACTTTATGTAAGTGCAGGCCGGAGCATTACAGCTGTATATTTAAATGCAGAGAGCAGTGGGAGAGAAGCAACAGAGTCCACAGGCTTCTCAGTTTCTGTTCCAGTTCAGGGGGTTCTGGATCCCGCCTGCATGTCATCACCACAGCACACATACCTAAGGTAACTACTGCTGTATCGAAGCTGTCACAGTAAATCAGAGGTCCTGCTGTCATTTGCATAGAGTTGCATATAAAGGCCTACACTGCCACATTTGTTTTGACACACTGACAGCTTTAATAAAAGATGGTTAATATTAGTGTCAGAATGTAATTTAAAAAATGGATATTAAAAAAAAAAAAAAAACTCAGTAAAAGTTACTTAAAGTTAGCAGAGAAACTTCACCCACTTTAAATTAATTATTATTAGGAAATCCTATAATTTGGCAAAATCTTTTATAAATGTTTCCAAAGTCCAAGAACAACACAGGCACAGCACAGTAAAAACTGGACTCTTTAAATGTATCAATTTCTCCTACTAATGGGTGGAGGGTCTCTGCGGAACAGATCACTCTCTAACTAACTTTTTTTTTTTTTTTTGTAAAAAATGTTTCTACTTTTTGCTCTTTTACTGGGAACTCAACACATTTATGAACCAGTGAACCAGAACTAAATAAGAAAAATCAGTCAGCTTAAAAAAAAAACAAAACAAAAAAGATAAATAAATAAATAACTAAATAAATAATGTATGGTTTGGTTGCCAGCGATGACGGCATCCAGTCGCGATTTAGATTTGGGCCACATGGGCAGTAACCCAGGGCGGCATTAGACAGTGAGGTGCAGGAGGACCATAACAAATTATGATATGACTTTTTTATCTGTCAGTTGCACCTTGTACATTTTTTTTCTATTGTTTTTGAAATGTGTGTACATAATAGAGACCGGGTTACTTGCATTTTGCACTGCTTTCCCCCCCCAAACCATAATCTCTAATTATTTTCTGCATTTTAGGTGGTTTTCAGGAGTTATGGTTGTACAAGATGTCAATCAAACTGTCCCAATGCAAGACATCCTCTCATCATTTATTCCTCAGTTAGCTGGAGTTTTTAGTTTTAGCTATGCCAAGCAAACAATTTGAAGACATTTTCTCTTCACAAACTTGCAATGTATTGTGTATCATGGAAGCAGAAAATATAACATAGCAGCTAACATACCTGTCGCTAATCAACAAAGGTTGTTATAGTGGGAGTGGTTGCTTGCCCAGGGCCCCATACATGCAAGATCCGCCACTGATGGTCTCACATTTTTGTGCTGTTTGTTTTTGCTTTTTTTGCGTTGCACTTGCATGAACAATGTGAAAGACGAATCCAATCTGGATTACACATACACAAAAATATACATCTTCTTAAAGAGCCCAGAGTACCCCATTAAAATATTGCTTCAAGCTAGTATTTAAAGATTGAGGCACATAAATTTTTTTTTACAAAGCAATGAGGAAACCATCAGAAAATTCCACTTCATTTTACAGTACTGTCTTATTTAGTTTATATGCACCCGTCTTCCAATTTCTTGAATTAGTATAAGTATTTTTCAAACCATTATTCTCTTACTGCTACTTAAAATTGTACTTTGCAAGGTTTTGATCTCCCCATAAAGCAAAACTCTGTTGGAAACTTTCCTGTCTCACAAAAGCTGCAACAATGAAACCATCACTTTCCTCTTTTTCTTGTGCAATAGACTTGAACTATGAGCCTCCGCTCAGCTTACTGTCTGACATTTGCAACATCAATAAACCCAATAACATTTAGTTTAAGGATGCTTTCTGTCTTTGTTCTAAATTAGAAATAAATTTTAAGAAAATCAGTACTTGTGTTTAAAAAAAACCCAAACATTATCCCTCCCAATATTACACACATAAAAACTGCTGGGTTATTTTTGTACAACAGTAAATGCTAAAACAGAACTTGGGTTATTTTATCCAAAAATTGGGTAAAACAATTGTACTCAGGGAGGAAGATCAAAGAAGAAACTAGAAACTCTGCCATTCTCCATAGATTTTTTAGAATAATCTGATTACAGTTCACTGAAATTCTTCCACAAGATTAAATAGGAATTTGTATAATGAAAAAAAGATCATTTAGAACAATGTCTGTGTCTGTGGTGTAGATTATTGTCTTTATTTCACAGTAGAGAACACATTGATTCAATAATCGCATTTTATCTGCTGAGTATTAGCACTAGCTATGTTCAACATCCACACTTTTACCAAATAATCAGTCACAAAGTCAATATAGACAAGATTTCTTCAACCAATTTTTGAGTAGTGTTGAATAAAGAAGAAGGGTTGAGGATTTCAAATTAAAAACAGGCAAAACTTATAAGTTAATTCAGACTCAAAAACACATTCTTTACTGTTTTTTATCCTTTTTTCCCCTAACAGAGCCAATTTTCTTTCCTACGATGCCAAATACATTATAAATTGGGTGATGATATTATAAAATTTTGGATGATCAAGAGCTAATTCCTTTACTGAGGACCTGGCAACAATGTTTTTGGTTGCAAAATTCAGGCCCAAGACAAAAAACATTTTTTGCTCAATGGCTGGATCAGCCCATATTCAACCCAGGACAGAGAGCATATTGTATTGTATTGAGTTGGCTTTAACCCAGCAGATTTTACAGTGTAAGGAAGTGGTCTGTTTTCTCTCGCAGCTACAGCAACTACTGCTTAGCCCAGTCAGGGTCAACTTAATGGTATTAGCATAGCATGAAATTGGTTTGCAATTCATTTCAGCCCTGACACTACCAGTGTTAGTATGAGAAGGTGTGTTTCTTAAAGTATATTTATATCTCTTTATATATTATATTTAAGCATTAGATCTAAAATCTGGCCCATGTTGCACATGCTCCTATTGCGTTGGGTATTTATTTGAAAAGCAGCATCCTCCGAATGGTATTCATTTATCTAGATATTGCGAGATTGTCTATCATTTTGATGTAAAAGCTTATTGTCTTGTAACAGTTAAGGGTCTAAAAACTGTTTTTGCGATATTTAGCTATCCTACTAAATACTAAAGCTTTTATGCTTTAACAGGCACATGTGTTGTTTTCAAGCAAGGAGGAAATATGGCATGAAAAACTAGGCTGAATTCTACAATACTATGACATTTGCATTAAAACTGTTTAAAGCACTCTTTTCTTCGCTAAAGCTAAACATATGACTAATTTGTGTAGAAAAATACTGAATAGCAACAGAATTATCTGTTTACACGTTATTAATATGTGAGATTTGGAGTTTATTTTAAGGGGCTTCATTCCAGCTGTAATTGTATTAAATTTTCTCAGCCTACAGCAATTAAATTAAGGTTTGTGTTTTGACTTTGGATGAAGAACAGTCAAATATTTTTTTTATGCCAAAAATGGCAGAAGCTAGAGCCTGAGTGGATATTCGGTGGAAACAAACAGTGAGCAACTATGCTAGATGCTATACAACTTGATTTTCTTTTTACTTCTGTAGCTACATGTTTTCATAACTTGCACCAGTTCTTACATCATTTGTTTTTGTTGTTATTTGAATAATTTAAAGAAAAAAAAGGGGGGAATTTATTGCGTGAAACATCTCCAAACCGTTTCTGAATAAAGAGATTGTAGATACTGGTGGGAAATTCTTACTTCAGTCAAATCTTATCACACAAGTAAGACATGTTCTTATACTTAAGGAATTATGTACTACATTTGAACAATGTCTCTGTGGCAGAAGTTTAAACTGAATAGTAGCACAAAAACAGGTGTATTAATGAGAGCTGCATTCTAAAAACTCAAGAATTAAGTGAATAAAATCCAGATTTTGGATCAGATTGTGTCCATGATACTTCTGTCTAATCAGAGGTATGTGCACAAAGTGCTGTGCCTAATTAAAATTCAGGATGCAAAGGGTGGTGTGCTGGGCAGTCCACAGTGCTCAGGAAAAAAAAAAATCAAACGCTGCTAATAGGCTGATAAAAATACTTTTGCTGTTTCCTCTTCTATTTCATGGCTGAAACTGATGTTAGAGATTCAGAAACCTCTAATAATGATAAGGAAAAGACGCAGATTGTCTGAAAACATTGTATTCTACTCTTAAGTCACTAAAAATTTTTGGAAAATAGTTTTTGCAAAGTTGTCATGATTCAATGATATTCCAAAGTGTTGAAGGGAGTGGAAAATCTTAGAGCAGCCTTCATTTAGTGGAAAAGGGGCATTAATACACCTGTGTGCTTCTCCTATGTCGTGTATTTTTCAAATTATGAAATAGGTCTGTTAGATCTGATTTTATTTTTCCTCTACGAATTAATTTCAGATTTTACAGTGTAAGGAAGTGGTCTGTTTTCTCTCGCATCTACAGCAACTATTGCTTAGCCCAGTCAGGGTTAGCTTAATGGTATTAGCATAGCATGACATTACAGAATTACTTGCTGTAATGCTTTGTTGCTTAGCGATTCGACCTAAATAAGTTAGTTTGAATTAATCAAAATTATAACTTGCAAAATTTGCACAATTTTAAGTTGTATGTCATTTGCACAGTTACCACTTATAGCACATTTGGTATCATTATGTGCAAATGTATGTTTTCTCATTCAAACCTCATGACCAGAGTTATTAAATTAGACACAATGACCCGTCAACACATTTATATTTAGAAATATCAGCAAACATGATCTAAATCTGAGTCATATTTAAGTTATACGTGGCCCCAGCCTCATTTCTTTTTTGGCGTTGGTTTGGAATCAGCTTTGGAGCCTGAGAGGCCGTTCTCAGTGTTGTCGATCCCTGAAGAAGAGACAAGGCACTCCTTACTGCGGTGGGGAGAAGCGAAAAAAGAGGTTGCATTAGAGTGGCAGAAAAAATCACAGCACCTCAAAGAGAAAATTGCAGCTTTAAGAAAACAACTTCAGCATGTGTACGGCTCAAACTGAAACGCCACCGAGCAGTGGTGGTGGCAAGTGATGAAACAATATGAAACATTTGCACTATCAGTAGAAAATGCCAGGAACTGAAAACTCACTTTTTCTCCTCAAGTTTGGCAAGAACAAAGAGAGTGAAGTTCTTGAGCAACATGAAGGCCATCAGGAACGCAATGGCTCCACCTACAGCCGAGGCTATAATGATGGTCAGCGTGTTGTCCACCACCCTTACTGCAGACATTAAAGGAAATAGTTTAAAACATTTGACTAGATTATTTATATCTGTGTCATAACAAAGACATACTCAGAAAAATGGAAAGGGATGATTCAGCCAGAATACCTTTTTTTATTTACATTTCTTCAAGTCTTAAATTCTTCTTGCTTACCATTTCAATTACATCTGTTACTATTCCCTGTGTACCATAAACACAACTTATTATTTTCTCCAGCCTGATTCCATTTGTCATCGATGTGGCCCACTTTACTTTATCTCCAGATAATAAATGCATGTTCTGGTTTACTTTTACCTGAGTATGCATATTATTGAAGCGTCAACAGAGCCCAGGCGAGTTGCTCCATTTCTGTAAATTGGCCAATTTCAGGTTATTTTCTTGTGATAAACTAAATGTAGGTAAGACTTAACAGTAACACCCCACAGTCTGCGATAAAAGGACCAAGACAACCCAACATGTTGAATATGTCCCATTTTAGATCGGAGCGGTCCCGACGTTCTTCGTAAAACACCACACAGGAGATTGGAACGTCCTAAGATGGTCATAAGGGGAAAATCGGGGCAAAAAAAAAAATTAAAATTGTGTCATGTGACAATCCCCTTATCCCCCGGGACTGCAGTAAAATTGCCAAGCCTTGACTGGTCCGCGGTGATAAAATGATTGTAGACCACTGATTTAGAGAACAGCAAACATACGGAAGAAGCTGCTCTGGTGCAAATATGGCCTGTGTTTGGATATTTTAACTGTAGAATGTGTATTTTCTTATAGCCTCTGCATGTAATCGCTAATCACCAGGTAAAATATAGCAGAGTACCTGCTATACATCAACAATGTGGTGCAACCTGGAGCCTTGCTCCAACTACAGGAATGTAAAGGTCAAGTTGAGGGCAAGGAAGGACGATAGGGGAGAGTGGATATTTTAACTTTAGAAAGAATCATAGAAAATATGAATCATAAGACAAAGCATTTGAAGAGTTACCCATCCTGCGAAGAAGAGCACCTCACTGCATGAGGCACATTTAGGTTAAAAAATAAATGTTTTTCTTTTCAAAGTAAAATTTCTATGAAACACAAGTCTGACGCTGTCGCAAAATGTAAAAACAAAAAGTTTAGCAGGTATGAAACTCTTCTAAATCACTATCTACCAGCAAGAAATGTTGAAGTCTTACATTCGTCCACAACAATAAGGTGGAAAACTGCACTGTGGTTTTTGTTCTTCTCTTTGGGATTGCGCCCAAAACACGTGTACAGGCCTCCGTCCTCGAAGGTGATGTTCCATATCAAGATGGAGACGTTGTTTTTGTGGTTCTTTCCGATGAACTCCACTCTCTCTTTGAATATTTTCACATCAGGATCCGAGTCCTCTGTTGGTATCACAGCGTCACACACCTGATGGAATCAGCAAGCCGTCAATCGAGCAAAAAAACCTCAACCGTCGAGTTAGCAGACGCTAAATGTAAATCAGAAGGATTTTACCTTTTGCATTGTGCCATTATCGTTGTATTGCCAGTTAAAATACAGGTCTTTGATGCCAATGCAGCTGGCATATGTGCAAGGCAACATGACTGTGCTGCCGTTCACTGCTTCCAGGAAGGGAACTTTTCCCACTGACATCTCCAGGCCCTGAGCAGACCAAACACCTGGGACAGCAAAGAGATATCGGTGAGATAAAATGACAAAACATGTAAGGTGTTTGGTCTTCAGCAGCAACACTGTCTGTGACCTTCAGAAAAAAAACAAGCTGACTTCTGTCCGTGCCTACTAATTTTTTTCTTTTTTTAAACTGAACCATTTTTCTGGATGTATTTGTTTAAATTTATTTTAAATTCAATGAGACATTTTGATGAAAATAATTTAGAAGTTTGAGCCACATTGTCACCATATTTCTAGGGCTCACATAAAGAGACAACAGTATAAGCATGTGAGGACTGCAGTAACACATAATGAATTAAAATAGCAAATTTAAAGACAGACTAAAGCACTGTGACTTTGTCAGTTAATAAAGCTGGTTTCTCAGCACAGCAAGAACTGATAACCTCACTATAAAAACAATATGCAGCATTCTTTTTAACCAAAGAATCTAAATGTAAAACTTGTTTTTTGTTCTTTGTTTTACTACAAACAACAAATTCTAGCAATTTCATAGTTCACCAAGCCTATGCAAGAAATTAGTCGATATTGGTTTAATAGCGCTCGCTGTAGGTTCATCAAGATGTTTCAAGTGTTATTGGGCGTTCTTTTTGCTGAAAATATTGATTCCCATGGCAGCTAGTTGCTGTAGGACAAATCTAAAAACAATAACAAGAGGTACAAAGTGTAGAGCTGTGGCCAACCCATAAAGCCGAAAAGTTGCATTGCAACACTTAAAGTGTGTCCATTTAGTCAATGTTTGGGCTTGCTTTTGATTAAGCTTGTTTGTCCTCTGCCAAACTGCTGAAAAGAAGTTATTTTATAATCAAATGCAAAGTCTGTGTCTGATATTATTGTTAGGATTCATTCAGATTTTATTCTCAAACTACTTTCATTACAATTCATGTCTGTAAAAGACGCACTAGAGATGAAACATTTGATTTACAGAACTTTCTATAGGATTCTGCTACTTTAACATCTCCTGTTCACATTTATGAACTTGAAGCCTCAGTAACAGGACACCAGTATGTCCTTGCTGTGACATTACTGTCAATAAAGGATTCAGTCTGCTTGTGCTTGAAAGGTGTAACTCTACACGAGACATCATCAGGGTCAGGCAGCTCTAGGAAGTAGCAGTGATTTAAAGCTGCCTTCATGAAAGTACAACAAATAATAATAAGAAAACAGAAGAAAAGTAATGTGAAGAGCAAGTTGTTTTTATTTTTTTCATATTAACATGGGTTCCACTGTAACATTTAGTTCCCAGCTCTGAGTACGCAGCAGTGGGATCACAGACTGAACGTCTGAACAGCTATAACATCCTCTGCACTGTTTCCAACGATCCTGAGATTCTGCTCTGTGTTTCGTGTTCCCGGGTTACACAAACAGCATGGTCAAGGTCAGCGCCAGGCAAACACCACTGCAGCACATAGGGAAAGTACAGCTAAGGCAGCCAAAGGACGTGGCTGGGAAGAACATCCTGTTATCAGTTATTTTATTTAAATGCACCTGTGAAATCTGTTTTTGTTTTTCAGTTATCTGTGTGACACAGTAGTTTCAGTATTGTTGTCCACCATAAGCTGCAAATTTTATAACACTGCCAATATTTAGCAAAAAAAATCAGTAACATACTTCCTCTCTGTTTTTGGGTCAGACTGCTCCTGTGCCCAAAGTCATAGTTAGAACAAAAAAGAAAACTCTGGATGAATAGAAGAAAGGTTATGCTGTAGGAAGACATTTTTGCTGCTGCAGTGACAGTTTCTACTCCTCCATCAGCCTCTCTGCACTTCTTGGAATCTGAATTAACGAGGCCTTTTAAAATAGGCAGACTGCTGAGCTAGCATGCGCTCATGGTGCGGGAAATCATTTCATCTTTCCGTAGACACACTGGTTGTTCTGAAATACAAACTAACGAAGTTGTTAGGATCCTGCGATGTTTCGAGTTTTGGTTATTTGGTTCTAGTTTCATTATTATTCTCTGTTCCTCAGCCTCTTTATTTGATTAGATCTGTTTTCTCTTAGTTAAGTTCATCATCACAATACTTAAATATTTCTCCTGCTGATGATCCTTGCTAGTTCCACCTGTCAAATCTAGTCTTGTTGTTTCCCTGCTTGCTTTATGTTCCTAGTTCCTGTTTTTGTTCTGCTCTGGTTCCCTGTGCTTTTTGTAAGCTTTCAGCTTTATTATTGAAACATTCAATCCATGCTCCCAGCTCCTGTCTGCATTTTGGTCCATCCACAAACTCGCAATTCATGACAGAAGTGGTGTTAGCCATGAAAAATCTTGCCAAATGAGGCTCCTGTCACACTATTCAGACATGCTAAATGGAAGAGACTAATTTTAAATTCTGCTTTATCTTTTACCTGTGATGTTGTTTTGAAGCATTTTAGTCAGCTGAGGTTGTTGTAAATGTGCTATGTAAATAAACTTTGACTTCATCTTTGGCTGACAGTAAAACTAACAGCTTGATTTGCTTCCTAATTATTTCAGCTGGTAATCCTCAGGCAGGAAGCTGGTTCTTTAAAGTCAATGCTTTATCCTATAAATGATTAAATCTCACTTACTCACACAACTTGGCTTGCTGAGTGTTTTTTTTTCATCTTTGTCTTTTTAAATATACCAATACATGCCAAAAAAACAAAAAGTGCTGCCCTAGTTTCTGGCCTACATGACGAATATACTCCTTTCTAAAAATCCACTGGTAAATTAGGAGAAAATCATGTTGCAAAAGCAAAAGTACAGCTTTTATTTTCCTTTAGATAAAAGTTTTACATTTAACAACACAGAATCCTGTAAAAAAAAACTTCCTTCTTTTTCTGTTTTGTCACATCTAAATGTTTTTAATGATAATAAAAAAAAAACATTAACATCAGGCAAAGATTACTCTGATACAAATAGCAGTTCTCAAATAATCTTATGATATTTCAGCTGTGAAGGGAAAAACATATTTTGATTCAACTTAACCAGCCACACAAAGTCACTAATATTAGATAATTAACACTATTAACAACATGAAGTAAGCGTTAAGATATCAAAAAGCAACATGACATGTCACAAACTAAAGACATACAAAGACACATATAAAAAAAAGTTAATAGTTACAAACACAAGGTTTCCCCCAGAAAACTTTCTAAGCCTTGGTGGTTAGTGCTTGGGCAGTCATTCATCCAACGGCCCGTTGTGTTTTTGAGTTAAAAATGTTTAAAGTTCACAAGAAATTTGAAAACATCACTTGATAATTATCTGCTATTCAAAGATTGGAAGATTAATACCTGAACACCAACTATAATGTCCTAAAATATGCAAACATTTTAAAAAAGCTTAAATAAATAAGCAATACATAGCCTGGTGGGGGCACAAGTAAAGCCTGGGGGAAACCCTGAAACGTGTTTCTAAGCCTGTGGCTCTTCAGTATAACAAAGTGAGACCTATGATCCACAAACATGGAACAACTGCGATCGTCAGGTCTACGTGCCTCAGTTGATGTCATTTCTCCTGACTCAACAATAAGGATAAAAAAAAAAAAAGGGCAATGATGGCATCCAGAAAAAATCAAAGCTGACCTGTGAGAAAACACATGCCTGCCTCACACTAACCCAATACATCTTGAACTATTTTTTATTTATTCTGTAGAGTAATGAGAACAATTGGTATGCTGGTTTCACAAAAAACAGTTTAGCAATTCAGAGAAAATCCTCCTATGTGAACATCGTCCTGGTTGAAAACAGTGGCAGTGTGATCGTCTGGGCTCCTTTACTGCTTCCTAATGGTTCTGGAGTGACCTAATGAAAGTCTGTACTTAAATCTAATTAAAATGCCGTGACATAAAGTAAAAAAAAAACAATTAAAAAAACAGGTAATCTGTACTCTAAAACCTCCATAGTGATTGAGTATTTAAAAAATTTTAAATAAAATTTGGCCAAAAAACCCAATGCCATTTTCCACAAACACTTGTCATCCTTGGTGACAAAC
Source organism: Poeciliopsis paucimaculata (assembly GCA_903067055.1). Taxonomy (NCBI): domain Eukaryota; kingdom Metazoa; phylum Chordata; class Actinopteri; order Cyprinodontiformes; family Poeciliidae; genus Poeciliopsis; species Poeciliopsis paucimaculata. The sequence goes on from CAEGAD010065092.1 coordinate 27,037, forward strand.
ATCAGCAATTTGCATTGGGGAGTAGTTACTTTTTCACATAGGATCAGATAGGTTTCCTGTATCCACTAGGTCTAAATTTATATATAACACAATGACACAAATAACACAAATAAATATCTATCTTTGTTGTTCTGCTTATCCACCTGCATATCTTAAATTCTGGTGCACATTTTTTTGTTGTTGTTGGAGGTGGCCTGTGAAAAATAACTCCTGTTTGTTGTTATATAATAGAGTAACAAAAACTCCCTTACTCATCTCTGCTTAAATTTACTGAACTGAAAAAAACAGACAACATAATTACAAGCTGTTTTATTAGTGATTCATATGTGCTGCAGAGACTTGATTTTCAAGATAATGTGTGCAAAGGTAGGTCAGGTAAACCGCCCGTTGGCATTTTTTCAAATGACCTGATTAAATATATATATTCATCTCCAGACTATAATGCAACTGTAAGGCAGAAATGCATGTGAAAGTATCTGACCTATATGCGAAATTGTCTGCAACAACACAACAGCAACATCCTCTGCTGCAAAAATCAGAACAAACTGTGAGGTAGCAGGCCAGGAGTGCATGATGCAGCCTTCCTATAGCAGCAGGATCACCTTACTTAAATGAAATTGATTTCTTTTTACACAGAGTCACAAACTAAAGCAGTAGAAATTGAATTTAATCTAATACACTAGAGGCAATGTTTAAAGCATAAATGCTGACGACTCGAAACAGAAGATTTTGTTTCTTGTTTGTTTTTGTAAAATTTTCGGGTTATTTCCTGTCTCGTGAAAATGCCTGTAGGTAGTGTATAAAAGACCACTGGTAGCTTTAATGCCTAATTATTAACACTGTAACATTGTGTCTTGAATGACAAGTTGAGGCAAGAACTCTAAAGCATTAGGAGGTTCCTTGAACACCAAAATTAGACAAAAACATATATAAATATATATATTCATATATAGCATATATATGTATATATATCACATAGATAGAAAGAGAAGTCAAGAGATTAAAGACTGACTTTACCAAGCAGCAAAGTGAAGGCTGCATATGGAGAGCCCAGCTTGGATCGTTCGACCCCAGTCCACCGGACTTCCATGGCAGCTGGCCTTTGATACTGTTTTCCAGATATGTAGGATAAAATTTGGAGGCTGGAATCCCCCCCAGAAAAGTGCTGCTATAGTCTTGAAGTCTCTTGGAAACCTTCAAATTCACTCATGTGGAAAACGCTGCTGCAGTTTAGACAGAAGGCAGCATAGAAAGAAAAGAAATAGATTTGTCAGTTCACTGTCAAAACTTTTTCTGCATCACAAAAAAAACAAAAAAAAACACTAATCAATGAATTAAAAGCAATTATTTAAAAAAACTTAAAGCACATACAGTACAGTTTTTTTTTTTGCCTACCTGCTCCTGTGGCCCGGCGGCTGGCTTCACAGCTGAGTCAGTGTGGGACGGGACGGAAGCAGAACGGCAAACTCTCACTGCGCAGAGTCAGGGTTCACACAAGGAGAATCTGCCAGCCAGCACTTTCACTGCAGAGACTGCCACATTGCAGCGCCAGCCAGGAGGAGAAACAACCGGCTGGGAGACGGAGAGGGAGACGAGCAGGGAGGCAAACGGCAACGCGGACACACAGAGGGAACACGGTGTTTCAGCCCCACTCAGCAGAACCCCAGCAAGATGAATTCTTCTCAGGATCGTCCTTCCAGATGTTTCACAACTTGTCTTTCCTTTTTTTTTTTTTTTTTGCTTGTCATCTCTTGCTGGCTGCATGCCAGACCTCCTCACTTCTATTTCCCCCACTTGGTCACCTGCCTCCACATCCGTCTCATAGTTCATTCCTCCCTCCCCATACTGCTCCCACCCACTGCCTCCAAACCCTCCTCCCCATTGTTAGGTTTGGGGTGTGTGTGTGTGCAGACTCAGGCACCCTTGGCTGAGCGATCTGAAGATCAGAGGAAAGTTCTGCAGTGCTGGCTGAGGAGGAGGGTGTGTGGTGTGTGGTTCTGCTTCAAGGCCTGGGCTGGGACGCACCACCATTCATAAATATGTCAGCTTTCATTCTTATTTTAGCTGGAGAGAATTACAGCAAAAGAGTAAAAACAGTAGACACTTAGCCTTCCCCTTGCATAATACAGACTTTCTTTTGAGAACACTTGTTTGTCTGCAGCTTGTTACATTTTATGAATGATAAAAAGCATTTGTTGAGTCATTGGTATCAGTTAATTATGCAGCTCCTTTTACAATTTGGTAAATCCAGAATTCTTTCAGTTAACAATATCTGAACATTGATAGAACACTGATTTACTGATCAATTCAAAGATAGGATTCTGTGAAAGTAAATATTGGGAAACGTTTCAATTGGAAATATGGACATAATTTTGGCTTTTCTTTTTTTAGTCGAGGGATGACCTTTCCTGAAAAAAGTTACGGATCTGTTTGCAACTTAGTCTAAACCTACTTCACACTTGTAAAGTATCTAAAAAATTGTCAGTGCTTTGCAAAAGCTTCAATATTTTTGGTTGACATTTTCTTTGTATTCAGCATAAATAAAAATCTCCATTCAAAAGGATTGTATACAAATCCTTCTTAGGCTATACATGTAATCTCAAAGAAAAGAGACATGAGGAACAGATTATACATTTTTTCATTCCACAGCTAGGACAAAAGTCACATGGTTTCTCCTGGATTTGAGAAACCATCCAGGAGAAACTGGTTTCGCTGCCAGTCTGAGTCTCTTCTCTAACAACTCACAGTAAACTTTCCACTGAACAGTTTTCAAGGAATCAAACAAAAATCTCTCTAAAATGGCCTCTTAAAATTCCTGAGTTGTCATTTCCAAAAATTTACAACATTCTTTGATAATGTGGGAATTACAGCTGCATTAGGCAACTTTTCCAAAATATTATGTTTTTTACATATTTGTATGGTATGTGACAGATAATCAATGACAAGATCAATCTCCTCCACCTCTCCCCTGAACTACTATTGCCATTCGAAAAAAGAACAGATTCCGACAAAAAACAACCAATCAGGGCCAGGAGGAGGGTCTTAGCGCTGACAATTAACCTAATGTTTTTGCTGTTCAGCATGCTAAAAGTGGAGAAACAGCTTACCAATACAGAGAAATCGTTTATCTGACATAATCGGTGGTCATGCTGACTAGCTTGAGTGTTCACAACAAGCTCTGCCAGCTGCAACGCCGTAGAGCGCAAAAGAGGACGAGCTGCGCCACACCTGATTGTGATTTACAACGGTCAGACCCGCCTCTTGGCTCTGATTGATCATTTCAAGTTAGCACCGGGAGAAGGCAGAGGATCTCAAATTTAAAAATACATATCTATGTCTCATGTCATACAATCACAACATAGTAACAGTTTCAAGAAATATGTACAAAAAATATTTTTTTATAAATGTTAACATTGCAGCTTTAAATCCCCAAACAGCTACTGTTTCTCCAGAGTGAAAGAAACCGGTTGAGGGGGTTTGTGGACGCCAAACAGGAAGAAACAACCAACAAAATGTATTGAAGGGATTATCTTATTGTTCTGTTTCTCACCAAGAAACAAGTATGAGACGACTAGAAAGAGCAAGACCTGGCTTGCCTGACAGTGTGGCAAAAAACCAGTGGATGAGTTTTGCTTTCAGTTTGATGACAGGGTGTTTATTATGCATCCTTATACTCAAAGTTGAGGAAAAGAAGAACCAATTTGTAGCATTTGTTTTAATTATTTTAAATGAAATTATGTAATGAAGAAGGCAGTCTGCTTGGGTACTTGTCAGATGCTCAGTGATTTTTATTCAGAGTAAATCCGAATTATTATTTTGAACAGATTTCTTGCTTCCAGTAAATCAGAAAACATAATTTGGGGGTAAGAATCATGCGAACCAATGATCCAGACTACTTCACATTTTTCAGAAGTCCACAATGTCAAAAAAAAAAAAAACTTAAGGTAGGTTGTTGTGTAAGGTACAAAGAGGTAGGGAGTAGTGCTGTTAACATTGAGTCAGAGACAGTTTGGCCAGGATGCAGGCTCACCACTCTGCTCTGCTGGCCCCTCCACTGGAGTATCAATGCAGCAGCAGTGGGAACTCTTCCAAAACTGCAATAAGAAAAAAAAAAAAGAAAAGCTTTTTGCTGCAGAAAGACAGACTGCTGCAGCAGACCCGACCAAACAGCTGCAGCATCTTGGTGGGTATGTCTGTTTGCACACACACACATACAAGCCGATGAGCTATAATGTGTACAGATGCTGTGTTCATGTGTTCCTCATCATAATTCAGTGGTGCCAGGAAGATGCATCCTCAGCTTTAAAAAGAACATAGGGACCTCTGGGATTACTGCAGCAAGACGTGTGCTGCCCGCAGCAGGAGACAAGGACACACATCTCAGGTGTTACTGTGCAGTAATGACGTCAAGTAAAAAAAGACTTTAAAAAACTTAGCTGTTTGAAGGGAATAATTTAAGGACTATCTTATAACTGTTATCTCTTTTATTCCTTTTGAACTGATGACTTCAAGTCACGTTAGTGCATGAGAAAAAATGGTAAAATACTTTTTTTATATGCTCTCATTTACCCCCAATATATCCACTCCAAGTTCTGTTCAAATAATAATTAACAAGCACTTTTAGGTTTTGATGAGCATGTGCACTCTATGGAACTACAATAGTGCCTCAGAACACTAAAAAGCTAGTAGCCAGATATAAAAAACTAAACAATTAGAAATACAAGAAAATTATGTTTTTCCATCACCAAATTTTTTATATTTTATTGTAAAGACACTGGTGTCCATGCCCAAGAATACAGA
>CAEGAD010065097.1:0-16219 GCA_903067055.1 Poeciliopsis paucimaculata
TCTGAGGCTGGTGACTCGGATGAACTTATCCTCCGCAGCAGAGGTGACTCTTGGTCTTCCTGTCCCGGGGCGGTCCTCATGTGAGCCAGTTTCTTTGTAGCGCTTGATGGTTTTTGCCACTGCACTTGGGGACACTTTCAAGTAAAGTAATGATGGCCACTCCTTTTTCTTTCCTTGGCTGCTTTTTTCTTGCCATAATATAAATTCTAACAGTCTATTCAGTAGGACTATTAGCTGTGTGTCCACCTGACTTCTGCACAACACAACTGATGGTCCCAACCCCATTTATAAGGCAAGAAATTCCACTTATTAACCTTACAGGGCACACCTGTGAAGTGAAAACCGTTTCAGGTGACTACCTCTTGAAGCTCATCAAGAGAATGCAGAGTGTGTGCAAAGCAGTAATCACAGCAAAAGGTTGTTACTTTGAAGAAACTACAATATAAGGTGTATTTTTAGTGTTTTTACACTTTTTTGTTTAGTACATATTTGCACATGTGTTAATTCATAGTTGTGATGCCTTCAGTGTGAATCTACAATGTCAATAGTCATGAAAATAAAGGAAACTCATTGAATGAAAAGGTGTGTCCAAACTTTTGGTCTGTACTGTATATATATTTTTTTCTTCTTTTTTTTTTTAAGTCAGATTGCTCTGAGCATTTCACTGGCAGAGTAGATTTATTCCTAAGATATTTTTTATAGAAAATAGGCTTATAGTTTAGGCATTTAAAGCTGGACCAGTCATACTGCTGGCGCCTCTGCGCGTTGCCTCCCTGCGTTGCCTCACGCGCTGCAGCAGCTAATCATAATCGGCCGTTTTCTACGAAAAGTGTATGATCGGTGAGCTCCTCTTTCCTTCACACTGCGCAAGTGCACAACAACAAATCCTAAGCGATGTGGTGAGGAACTACAATACTCTGAGAGTGAATGGGAAAGCTTGCGTGTTCCTAGCCAAAGAAATACCTCGGAGGTGAAGCATGTCAAAATGCATCAACACGACAAATCTGACATTTAAAAAAATGTGGGCTACTAAAGGCCACAGACCAAAACAATCTTTATTCCAGCGTTTTCATTATGTTACCCACCTCAGTGAAGTTGTTTACAAGTTGGTTATTGGATATCTGTGCTCTGCTGAGTAAGGGGCGTTTAGCTCAAGGTTGAGCCGATTTATCAACGCTAATTCCGGCCAGCTGTTCTCTACCACTCCCTCCTCAAGTGCTCAGAGGTTCACTTGGGGACCGTCAATTTTCAGAACCAAACACTCTTGTAAATATAATTCTGCAAACACCGTATTCAACAGTAGAAGGCCTCTCCTTCTACTGTTCTCCTCAGAAGTGATAAAGGCTTGGGACCCTGATGTCATATACTGCCTCCTGTTGTAGTGGCACTTGTGCATTGTTACACATGGTCAGTAACATGCAATGTGTTTGAAGCATTACAATCTAGAATGGAATAGGTTTGTCGCACATTTACAAAGGAACGCAACATTTCTTAAGAGGAAAGGCAATATTTTTGTGAGGAAACGCAAAAGAAAAATTTTCCTCATCTCTCATAGGGGACTCTGTAGCAAGTTGTGCCAGATCCACCTGTTCTTTTTTATTTTTTAAATAAAGTCATTCATATTCAATCTGAAACAGAAGCTGCAGCATGTGTCACTGAATCAGTGACGAATGTATGTATTTTGGGGTTTTTTGGGGTTCAAAATAAAATAATTCATATTCAGTCTGACACAAAAGCCATATCAATCTGGATAGACTCGCACAGAGAAAAATAGCAGAAGATTTAATGGTACAAAGTTCTTTGGCGCTCGAACCCGGCAGAAGACTTCTGAGCTGAGGATCACCAAGGGCAGGTGGTCGGCTCAGCGAAGCTCAGGCAGTCTGCTACTTTGTGTGAATGTTGTAATACATTATATGGGGAAAAAAATCAAAAAAATTGATCAAATGTCAATTGAATCTGAAAGTTCAATTGAGATTTGTCTGGAAAGTATTCACAACACTTCACTTTTCACATTTTGGTATGTTACTGAGAGCTTTTAAATAATAAATTAACCTCTTCTCAAACTTCCACTTTTGAAAATGTGGACATTTTTTTAATGTTTGCAAATTTATTAAAAACAGTAAACGAAGAAATTATTCATAACTTTTGCCATGAAGCTCAAAATTGATCTGGTTCTTCTGATCACTCTTTGAGCTAATGCTACATCGTCAATGGAGTCCAGTTGTACTGAGTTCAGTCTATTGGATAAGAAGGCAGGCACCTATTTTTGGAAAATCTAGAAAAAGGATGTGGACTTTCTGACAAATTGTGAACGCCTTAGAGAGCTTGTCATTTGTCAGTTGCTGACAAATGCCCTGGAATGATTATTTTATCATTGGAGCATCTGCCCCCAAACAGATGTGGAGCATCTGTTTGGGGGCAGAGCCAGCATCATGTCAATTGTTTCCTGGAAGTGATAATACGCATGGACCGCCTCAATGACCCGACCGCTGAGTTTAACAAGTTTTCTGGGGGAAACCCTGAAAATAAAAGCATTAAATTAAAAAACTGGAAATCAGCTAACAAAATAAAAGCAACAAGTTCTCAAAAGGAACACAACAAATAAGGAGCTTATCACTCCCACCAAAATTATAAATGTTTGTTTAAATCAAAACAAACACTACACGCAATAACCATTTGCAGTTATTAGATAATGAACATTCTAGTATCAGAATTAGCTTTTGCGCTGGGTGCTCCTCAACAGAATGTGTACAAGAGCGTTGACCTTTATCATTCAGTTTCTTATCTCCAAAGGAGAGTTTTACTCTTCTTACTAGTTGAATGGGTTCCGTGTGCTGCACATACCCTGAATTTGGTTGGTGTTAATAGTGTTACGTGATGTTTTGAGACATCACAAAGTGATTTTTTCCAGTTTGTGCAAAACTCATTTAACTTCTGCTCTAAGGCGACAGCAAGGTGGAAGGTGATGACAGATGGACTGCAGCCTAATGCATAGCGCATTGAAACATTGAAATCCCTTTCGAACACTAGATGGGCTGCACATGCAGATACCACACAAACAGTGCATATTAACTATGCAAACATTCAAAAAACATTAGAAATTCATAGTCTACATCAACTATGTAAACTACAAAATGTACATAGATTGGTCAAGCTGCTCTCAAGACCTCTGCAGTGTTATATAACAGCAGGGGAGAGCTCCTTGATCCTGGAAACTGTCTAAGTGTTACTTCCCCAAAGTAGAACTTCTCTGCCCTCTTTAGCATGAAAGAATAACTCCCTATCCTTAACAATAAACAAATGGCAAGACCATCTATGTTATGATTCTGTGATGTACCAGGGATTCCGCAGAATCCCTGGTACATCACAATCAGGGATTCACACCTCTAGTCCAATCAAGTCTCTCTTCTCTGACCAATTCCTATAAAAGGAAGCCAGATCCACTGTTGGTCAGAGCAGACTTGACAGACTCCTTTGACTCTGTATTTCTGTTTTCATCTTGCAAGGTTTTAATAAACTTCTTATTTACTTCTCATCCAGACTCTTGTTAAAGTAATTTTTTCTACAACACTGGCAAACAGCTAAAGCAAACATTATTATCACCAACTTGTAAGGCGACCCTGTACATCAGTCAAGTGACGGGATGAATGATAGGCTGAGGGCTACTTTTTTAATGTCATGTTAAACTCACACTACCTTTGCAATTGACTGGTAGATTGCAATTGATATATTGAGCACCCCTACACTAGAGGGATTTATTAGGGATTCAACGAAACATAAACTCTACAAAACATCAAGCAATTACATTATACTGTTCTTATTTACTGCTTTCTTCAGTAAATAAGAAGAAACCTGATGGAAGACTGAATGAGATATACCAAAATAAATAAAGCTTTCATAATAAAATATCAGCAAGACAAGTTCAGCAAATCAGTTTTATCTCAGTAGCTTCTTCTATGAGACAAGCTTTAGTGGTGTCCACATCTTTTATGAACTTGCTCAAAAATAAATAAACAGTAAGAATGAATCACAAAATGGAAATGCTGTTTATTTGCTCTCCAGCAAAAATACTTCTTCATGTCTAGTCTTAAATCTATCCTTTAGTGGACAGAGCCCTGGTTGACTGAAACTTTGCTGTATTTGATTTGAAAATGATAAACACAACAGTTCCCAGACATCCATTTAACAGATAAGTTGACAGAACATCATTAACATTACCCTAGCACATTTTGTCATTAAGATATTTAGAGATGAGTCATTTGACATGGCAGTTGTTGCTGTCATGAACATATACTGTACTCTGCTGTCCCAGACATTATCATTCAGTTCATGGAAGTCCATCAGCCCTTCTTGTTCAGTGATTCTTTTGTTGATTCTTGGGGCATTGATTATCCTTAACTCAGTGAAGGAACAGACTTGCCACTGGCTCTTCAGCATCTGCTTATTGTGGATTGTATTGTCACACTGCAGCAGAGATGAGATGACTGATTTGAAGTCAGAGTTGTTGTCAGTCTTCCTACATTAAACAGTGATGTAAGCAAATGTCACTGTGATACTGCTCGTCTGTAAGACAGGGGTGTCAAACTCCAGTCCTGCAGTTTTTAGATGTGCCATAAGTACAAAACACTGGAATTAAATGGATTAATTACCTCCTTCTTGTGGATAAGTTCTCCAGAGCCTTGCTAATGACCAAATTATTCTATTCAGGTGTGGTGCATCAGAGGCACATCTAAAAGTTGCAGGGCAGTGGCCCTCCAGGACTTGAGTCTGACACATGTGCTGTAAGAGGTAAGTCCTCACCGAAGGGGCACCTTGCTAAAGACACACTACAGAATATTCAACTTGTCAATCATGAACTTGTTCTCTGCAGGTAAGTATGGTGGAAGAAAAGTTTCACTGGGCTTCATAGTTTTACTCGTGCTGCATTGCACAGTTATGTTGTGCACATTATCTAATGTGAAATACCACTTTGTGAACCTGTATTAATGTTTAAGATTTATGCTAACAGAGGAGGGCTCATACTGTAAACTGCTGTAAAGCTAAAATACACTAAGGCTTTTCGGTTTATTATGCATGAGATGGAAGTCTGTGAATGTTATACCTTTCAGCCTTGGAGCTAATTCTGGGTTTGAGCTGCAAACTTCTGATAGCAACAGCATGTCTTCTGCATCAAAACCTACTTTGGAAACCATGTGACTGTTGATAAGCTGTAGGTAGGCTTAGAAATGTACAAAACATTGTACCTTTATAGAAAATTATGCTTGTTTAATATTAAAAATTCTTCAAAAGCCACTAATTGTAATGATGTGAATACTTGTACAAACAACTAAGTAGAACATTATGATGGCGTAGATTGCTCCACTAATGACGTCTCTCCAGGCTACCTGCAATGACATACTGCTATGCACCATGAAGCAGGATTTACTGTAGTTGGCTTCATGTGAATTCATAAAGATAGCAGCTGAACTTGTGCTTTGTATGATTATTTCTATTAGTGTAAATACCCATTTGTAATGACAAGGTGAAAACAGAGAAGGTTAATGGAACAGAACTATTTTGGCCTTTTTTTCTTTTTCTTTGGTTTTTTATGGACTGAGTTTGTTTTGTTTAGAAAGGAGGACATTGTGTTGGATTCGCAAGGAAGCATTTTGAGCTGGGCAGGTGTATATTATTTCATAACAAAAAATAAATGATCAAAGAAAGCTCACACTTCATCAAATTCAATGTGCTTGCATATGGCTTTAATGAGGTTCAATTATTTTCTGTAATGTAATTCAAGCAGAAGTTTCAGAGATTCTACTCCAGCAAATTTTCATGGGACTCAGGGGCCCTTGGGACATTTTTCTCTGTAGAACCATTCAGTAAGTGGATAAAAGTTTCTTTTTAGAAAAATAAAATTACATAATTAGGAATTCAGATTGTACTTTTTTTCCCAGCTTTGCATTCTTGAAAACATTACTTAATAAGTAGCAGTATTTATTGTTAATTTTTCTGTGTGGGTTTGGAAGCTGTGGTGCTTCAATCCTCCATTTTACTTCCAAAGTTACCTCTGCTTGTGTCTTACAAATTGCATGCATTCATTTGTTCACAACTCAGTGTGTGGACACCTTTATAAGTAAACGTCTGAAGATAAAAGGTGCAAAATTAGACTGTTTAAAAACTGTAACATTGAGCTTTTATGTTATTTTTTTGTTGTATTCATTAAGCAGGGCCTTGCAATATTGTTCATTTCTCTATAAACTTTTCATATTTTCAATTGTTGCAGCCACAGACATAAGATCTAAAAGGAATAAATTCATTATATGATCTCTGTGCAGACATATGTTTGCCTCATTTGAACAGCTGGTACAGAAATTTGACATCCACAAATCACAGTTATTCACGTATTTGCAATTAATACATTTTGTAATGTCAAACTAAGTGTTTTCATCTATGTCCTCTCACATCTCTTGTGCATAAGATTCTAGAGTGCAAGTCTGACACACAATGTTGTATGAGTAGAGTTTATTCATTGCTCAGTTCATACAATGTCACCAAATTTGATTCTTTGAAATTCAAGTTGGAGATGGATTCCATATCAAACTCAGTTTGGCAAAAGGTCATTCAAAAATATTTATTCCTTCTCAATATGTCTGAGGCATGCAATAGTATGGAATATAACATTCTGATATTGATGTCTGACCTGCATTTTACAAAGCACACAGCTGTTCATAATTTATTTAATAAATTATTTAGTAATATCAATATATATTTATATATATATACGAACACAAATAAAAAAGGATTAATAATGACACAAATAAATGATTCATACCGAACAATATAAATTAGACACAAGACCATAATGGTGTCACATATATACATGTAGAACCAAATATATATTTTTCATCGGCTGTTTTCCAGCTGACGAGTTCTAGTTTAAGACTGATTCAGCAGCTGAGATTGAGTCCAAAATCTGATGCGAGATTCATCCGTGTAATGCAGAGAATCTGTCTCTCTTTAAAGATATTTCCCACTTCTTCCTCACATCGTGTCTTTAGAAAACCTTCAAAACAAAAACAGAAGATTTGGGAGATATCTTTCTTTTGACAGAGTGAAAGAATTACACATAATGGTCTTTACCACCTGTGTAAACTTTACTGGTGAATGTAATAAGTGATATAAGTTTTATAATATGTTACATTGTTTCATTTCTAATGTAGGCTCTTGTGTCAGATAATCAAAGTCAATATTAGAGAATAATTTATTATTCTATTAAGATTTACAGAATCTCGGTCAGCCTTCATAGTGGGGGCTGAACCTCGGTATTACACAAGCACTATAGGTAATATTAGCTGGTATCTCGCCGGTGGACATAAATACAGTAAAGTAAAATTCACAAAATATGCACTATAATATGCCCACCTCACTTGTGAAATGTTGTCTGTCGAGCCATCACACCAATAGTCCGTCGATCTGAACAATATCCCGCAGTCCTGAGGCTTCTTCTGCTGTTTGCTTGAGCAAAGCAGGAGGGGTAACTGCTCCAAGATGGCTGCCGTATTTATGCGCTGGAGAAGCCAATGCTTATATTATGTCTATGGGTTCGACTCCCAGCCTGGCGACATTTGACACATATCTTCCCCTCTCTCTTTACCCTCTTTCCTGTTGAACTACTTTCAAATAAAGGTCACTAGAGCCAACAAAACTTTTAAAATAAAAGAAAGAAAAATGGAAGGATCCACATCTTGCTGTATATGGACACTGGTTAAGAGAGGTTGTATCTTACATTGTCATTACATTAATGTCATTTGGAAGAAATTAGACACAAAGGTTGGGGATGTGTTAAATCTGGCATTTATATCTCATGTTGAAGAAATTTCAATAGATAAACTTGTGTCAATTTACAATCAGTGAATTGTAGTTCCCTCAGAGTGCCAGGGAAGGTATTCTATAGGCATGGAGCAGCAGCAGAGAGAGCCCTAAGTCCCATGGTCCTCAGTTTGATTTTGGGTATGTAGAGAAGGTTTAAATGGGTGGAGCGGAGTGAGCGAGACGTGTGTTTTATGGGTTATGTAGTTCTTTAAGCTAGTCCCACACAGATGCAGGAGCAGTGTGTGGAATGATATAAACATCTAATGATCACAGCTTTGTAGTCCCAAACTTGGATTTATGAAAACAATTTGAAACATTTGTAATTTTCCAACTGCCGATAAATGTCAACATCATCACAGAGCTGGTCTGTGATGTAGTGACCAAGGTATTTAGTTTTGGAACAAACATTTAACTTTTGCCCTGACAGGAAAAAATCAGGGAAACAAAGTTGTTTGTCATTTTATACAGATGAATTTTTTCTTAGATATGCTATTGCTGCTTCTTTCAGGCGATAAATACAGAAATCAGTTCCCAACTTGTCTTTACCATGAGAGCCAGGGTATTCTGTTTTTTTTTTCATGGCAGCACCTAAAAAAAAGAATGAAACAAACAAACAAAACACACAGCAATATTTCATCATTTGATATAATTGAGCCAAAGAGCAACTTGGCTCTCTCTCCAGGTTGGAGAGCCCTGACCTAATCGATGGAAAGTGTGATTCTGTTTTTACACATCAGTTAAAAGTGCAGTACTACAATGTTTAATTCAATTTATATTTTGGCCAATCTCTTTCCATTTTTAGATGATGGATTGAACAGTGAAATGTCCAAAGCTTGTAAATTCCTAATTGTGCTTTAAACTTCTCCACAGCTAGTCCCTGACCTGTCTGCTATGTTCTTTGGACATCATTATGTTGTTGAACCTCTGAGGCGTCACACAGCAGCTGGATTTCTACTGACATTACATCACACACATCTGGACTCTGTTTAGTCATTAGGAAACATCAGGAAACTTCTGAAGGAAACTGATTGCACTCAGCGAAGTGGGAGCTGAACACTTTTGCACACTGCACTTTTCAGAGTTTTTCTATCAAGTCTATGATGCTATCAATTTATTCTTTCATGCTTACTTATGACTCAACCCAGTTATTTTTTTATAGATGTACAAAAAGCAGGACTATCAGCATAATTCTGTTTAGCTTAATTTATTGATGTTCACCTTGTCGATTAAAATACAAAAGAAATAAGAAAAAACATCTCTTTATTTTACTGCACCTTGTGTGTCATTTTATTTTAATGACACACAAGGTGCAGACATGAAGCAGGTACGGTTATTCCTGCAGCCATTTCTGCTCTGCAGTGGGAGAGAGGCTCAGGTTGTGTTTTTCTACACATAACAGCCTTGTTAATAAAAGGTTCACAGCATACTGCACTGAAAGCCAAATGTTGGAATTAGATGTGAAGATACCATGGATAACAATAATTCAAATAATTGCTGGAAAAATGCACATTTGATATCCAAAAAAATCCCAGAAGATTATTTTTTTTAAAGATTCCTTTTGAATCTCATTTGCTGACGCCCTGAAATGCACAGTGAGGAGTACACATATCCAGCTGAATTAGAACTCATTCTTTATGCTTACACAACTAAAAAATTGCTGTCACTGCCCTGCTGCAGAGGAAACGTTTCAATACATCTTTGTCTGCCCAAGTTATTCTTCAGTTTGCTAAATCTTGCTTTTTTTTCACTTCAAGTCCAGTGCCAGGGTCTATGCTGCTCAGTCATAGACCCCCTATTGTTCTGCCCTTTTTGAAAAGTGACCCTGAAGTGCTGTGATAAATGGCAGAATTTTTTCTGGCTTCATTACTGTGCAGAAGGAAAAACTATATCAGAGCTAGACCATATCTGACAATCAAATATGTCAGTATTTTTGTTCGATTCCAGTCAGGAACTCAGATATAAACTCAGTTTTAATTTGTATACTAGAATAATGCTATTATGTTGTGGCATACACATACGCAAACGTTTCCATCATTTGTTGAGATTTTTTAATCAAAAAAGAAAAACTAAACTAGGTTGTAGTGTACTTTTCTGTTGTGATTGTTGGGAAGAGTATTTTTTCTACTTTAAAAAGTAATGCTGTGCTGAAAGCTTTTCAAAAATCTGATTCCAAAGTAAATCTAATGCTTTCAAAGAGCAGAGGTTTCATTCTTCACTCGGTAGCATGCCTCTGTGCTCAACCGCGCATGGTGACATTCTCAGTCAAAAAGACAGCAGCAGCCAGCCAGCAGCTGCAGCATTAAAAGACAGACACAAATGGAGCTACAGCCTGCATGTTTGAATTTTTCATCAGTACATTCAATCCAACTCTCTGAAATGTATGTGTAATTTGAACAAGCAAAGCATGCCTTTTAACTCTTCACTTTCCATTTCACAATTTTAGATCTTTTTTCCAAATGCCAACTTCTTACTATTTCAACTGCTCTCAGTATGCAATATGTATGACAGTGGGACTGTGATGGTATATTAAATAAATAAATATTTTAACCAAAAAGTCATGAAAAAATACAAAAGAATGTAGACATGTATAGATGGGCTGAAGAAAATGACTTCTCTTAAAATATTCTAAATGTATGTTTTTTTTTTGTTGTTATTCTTTATTTATGTGTTGCCTTTGTTCCTACTTCTGCAGACAATAGAAACACACAAAAACTAAAGTTACTAAAGTTTTTTTTGTTCTGTTGTAAGCATTAAACAATCTCCCCTTTAGTTCAACCATAGAAGTGGAGACATATTGTGGATGTTACTACTATAAAATAACTTGCAATGAAGTATTGGCAAAGATCAATGTGATTTTCACAGGTGGCGGAGCGTTGTTGTTGTTGTTAGCAGCTGCTGAAAGTAACTAAAATAGTTACTTTTAATGTAACTTAGTTACTTTCCAAATCAAGTAATCAGTAATCTAGCTAAGTTATGTTTTCAAGGAGTAATCAGTAATCTGATTAGTTACTTTTTCAAAGTAACTATGCCATTACTGCCTGTGTGTCATCTGTGTGGAGAAAGTTTGGCTGTAATGAAAGAATATAATCTGAGAAGACACTATCAAGCTTGTCAGAAACACAAAGACAAGAATATGAACATCATAGAGCAGCACAATAATGCATTTTCAGTTTATAATGCATGCACTTCAATTTATGTATTTATCTTGATATTTAGAAACATATTTAGTTTTTCAAAACAAAATTTTTTGCTGTTCGCCTGTTGAAAAAATGGTTTCACTTGAAATTACTGACAGATCCACAAGAAAATATTGCTTTATTCATTTAATTATTAAATAATATACACTGGGTTAGGTCTTGGTTCAATAGGCTATGTGCAATCATTTCAATATGTTTTAATAAATGGCGAACCATTTATTAAAACAGTCCGGCCCTCGGCTTGTAGCAAATTTGGTGTTTTGGCCCTCAGTGTATTTGACTTTGACATCCCTGCCTTAGTGGGTTCCTATTACACTGGTCAAAGGGTGAGAGGTGGGGGGTCACCCTCGCCAGTGCTTTGCAGGGCAACACAGAGAAAGACAGGACAAACAACCACACACACACACACACACACACACTTAAGGAGAATTTAGCGAGACCACTCATGTTTTTGAACCGTGAGAGGAAACTGGAGTTCTCAGAAAGACCTTGGATTTTATCTGCTTGAATTTTTTCTCTTTCTGAGAGTATGCTGGAAATAAAGCAGGAGTCTTGCAAAACCAAAGAATTCAAAAATAACTTTAAACATATTATGTATCAGATAGATTTATCCATTCACCAGTCATTCAGTTCTTCTTAGCAGGATAGTTTTAAACATACAAATCTATAAAATAAAAAACGAGTTTTTGAAGATCCAGCATATGAGTTACCTGAGGCAGTGAAATGTCTCTGCAGTTGGTGACAAATAGTTCCACTCCATCACTTTCTCACAAAGCACAGCTGCTCAAATGTCAATCTTTATGGTGCCTCGTGGCAGACAATGACAAAAGTCAAATGCTATCCCCTTAATAGATAGACTTCAATATGTAGGATTAATTATGGAAGAAATCCCACAACCACAATCATTGAGAAAATATTGTCAAAACCAAAGGTGATGGCATGGTTTTTTTCTTGAATTTTTTCAAGAAAAAGATGTGGCATAAGATTAATTCCTGGCAGACAGTGGTAGAGACGACTGCATCAGCATCGAGTCACACCTTTCCATCTAAGCAAGACATCTATCTGGACAAGTGGGTTATAATTTAATTCAAGGGATAGAATAATTGAATGTAAGAGAGTGAGTGAAGCATGTCAGTGAACTAATCTGATCTTTTTACACTTCATTAGGAAGGTGTCCAGCCATGCTAACAGAAGCCCTCCCTGTAGATCTGATGGACCAACTTTATAGATGTTCTGGGATCAGCAATTCTAATCTCTGGGACACACAAAATCTTTTACATCAGATCTTGAATCAAAATAAATTGAACCTACTGACACATGGACTAAAGGATATTCTGTGTATTTAAATACTTCAAAGGTTGGCTGTCTGCGAAGTTATGGTAATTGTACCAGATAAGTTGTTTTTAATTAACCATAAAATTCTGTATTAAATTGATTCCTATGAAATTCGCTCAGATTTTTTTCACATGTGCAGCACCAAATTATGAAGCATTGGGTAGCATCCAGAATGTGAGAATTAGAGAAGGCAGCAGAATGACAGGGTAGTTGATGTTATCTCAGGCTGCAGATGTGGATAAGACCTTCATACATTCTCAGACACGCTCCTGGGCTTGTACGGGCTGCTTCCTGTCTACATTTTATTGATTGGTACTGCTCCACAAGCAGTTGTACTTATGACTAAATGAAGGTGAAAAGTAACAAATATTTTGACCTGAAAGACCAAAAAAAGTCTAAGTGAAAATTACTGGTGGAAAAGCAGGTACACAGTTAAAAATATGAAGCATTCAAGTAAATGAAGTGAAAGCTGCTTTAGTTCAAGAAGAAAGTAAGGGCTTAGCAGTAAATTTCGAGTAATACGCCTGCTTTGTTGTGCTTTAGTAGTTTTATGAAATCATGTATTCTAAACCGATAGACCAAAAATGTGCAAGCACATGGAGCAGAAAATCAGCCAACACAAGGCAATCAGTTTACTTTTTTTGTTCTTTTTTAGCACTAAAAAAGGAGACGCTTACCCTCACAGACTAGAAGTGAATGTGACAGAGTCTATACAGCATCTGATCAAAAAACGGGAAGATTCGTTGCTTATGATCTAAGAACACGCCCAGTGGTCATCCAATGTTTTGCGTTACCTAAGTTTCTAGTTTCTGTATCTGTTACAAATAAAAAAGACCTTTTGTGTGAAAGTTTCTATTTCCTTGGAGATGGGAGTGAGAAGATGATTCAGTTTCTGTATCTATTACTAATACAAAGGCCCCTGTGTGAAAGCATGAGAATGCAATGTGTGTAAAAGCACATGTGTGTACTTGACCTTGATAAGCGTCTGAACAGTAGGAGTTAAGTTTTGGCTTTGAATTATTATAATAATTGCTTAAGACAAAGTTACATACAGTGGTGACTGCATGAATGTTTTCCCATTTCAGGTTGCTGCTTAGCTACTGCAGTTTAAGCAGGCACAGCTGGTTCCACGGTGCCTCTTAATGAGCAGAGCTCTAAGCTGATCTCCTGGCCTCCAGTCTAGGGCAGCTTGGGGGCTGCAGAGTTTTGGTGGTTTGATGACAGTTAGTGTGATGCAGTAGTGAAGGGTAAATGAGGTGTCATGAAGCATTTCAACCCATAGCAAAACTGTATTGATACTGTATCGATACTGTGTCACTGAATACCTGCTGGAACTTAAAAATCCCTACAGGCAACGTATTTAGACTGATTTAATGACCTAATCTATACAATAAGATTCAAGTCATTCCATTTTATGATTTTATGACATTTTATTGTATTGTTTCATATCTTCAGTCAAATTCAAAGTATATTTGATATTCTTAGATACAGTCAATAAATAATGTGAACATGTAATATAAAGTGAAAATTTAAGTGAACGTGTTTGGAATGAGGATGCTTGTGGACAGTTTTTTTTTTCCACAAATTTTCATTCAAAAAATACGTTTTTCCAACATTTTGAAATTTGTCTTACACTTTATTGACACAACTTCTCCTGCTGTATGAAAAATGAAGTAAACAATACATTTATATTAAATAATTTCTAAAAAGCAACTTAGTAATTTGAAGAATAGCTGTATAACTGAGTTTATCCTAGGTGTATCTGGGACTTCATTCTGTTGCCTGGCTCTATAATGCCTCAGCATTGAGGAGGTTGATTTATTTAAAGAAGACAGTTATGTCAAACATATGCAACACTTAATCTGCAGAACATAATATGAAAGTAAACTAAGATTCAGATAAATCAAGTACAAACTGAAAAGAACCGAATGAAACAACAACCAAGTGATAACCAATACCTTATTTCCTGATGTAAGATCAAAATGGTACCAAACTATGAAATCTTTCGTTTGCCTTGAGGCTCCATAGTTGATGCTGTACCATAAAAGATCAAGAATTCTTTTGGCAAATGCATCTGCTGGCAGATTTGCTTCCTTATAAACACAGTTTGGCGTGTCACTGTAATTTTGAAATAGTTCCTGTATCGGTCACGTGACTTGCTGAAAGCAATACGTGCACCGACTCGGGGTTTTGTCTATGGGCTTGACGCATGCACCAACGCATCGGTGTTGCTGGACCCATCTCTAGATGCAGGAAAATGGGTGATTGTTCCTCCTTTGTGTTCCAGCTGTAGCTGAGTGGGGTTTTATATTTGAAGATGGGAGGTCCAGTGTCAGGTTGTAGGGTACTGGAAGATCTTTTACTAGAAACTGGATGTTTATTTACACTCAATTTTCCCCTTTCAGGTTCATTCCCACCCCCTTTCTATCCCCAAAATTCTTCTCCTTATGTTTTTTTTTTTTAAAAGTGAACCGTTAATTATGTGGGGTTTTTTTTGTTAGCTTTTCTGTAGTGATACACTCTTAAGTATATAAAAAGCAATTATTTGTGAAAGAAGTAAATTACATCAAAATGTGCAAGTCAGGGCACCACTTGATTTTAGAGTAATGGATAAAGGCATAACTCTAGCACTAGTGTTATCTCCACAGCAAGATACTGTATTTGTAAGGAGAGAACAGACAATTTTCCTCAAATATACAAGTTTTATTGACAAGATTACACCTCACAATCAAAATACTCACTGTGCTAATAACATATAACTAAAGTGGAGAAAACAATAAAATTACAAAACTAAAACTACCAAAGATAAAAATGTAAATGATTTTACAGTTTCATATGAAATGTGAAAAATGAGAATCAAAGTTTATTTCAAGAGGAATTTTGCTTCTGTTAATTAGTTTTATCTAATTTAGATTTGTTTATGTCAAAATATGGCATGTATTCTTCACATATGTAATAAAAAACACATAAAATCCATATAGAATGACCTATAATAATATCACAGTCCATTATGAACATGTACACTTAAAAACCAACAAATAATGAAAAGTTTTGTCAATTGGTTCTAAGTTAGATTAAACTTTAGTTTAGGCAAATGGACAAATCATTCAAAAAAGCATGCAACTCTGATGGGTTCAAAGGTGGAGAAGAGACAGCAGACGATCATCAGGACAGTCAAAAAAAAAAAAAAAAACACTTTTCACCAACCTTACAAAGTTTAATGGTTGCTCTACTATCAAACATGAAATAAGCATGGTCCAAACAACGCCAAACATTACTAAGCAACCTGTTGGGGAGATAAAACATATAAGGCCCTTGTCAGTCCATGTATCTGTGATACGTTTCTCCCAAGTTCTCTACAGGTGAGCAGTTGTTCATACTTGTGACATCACTAAGAATACCTCAGGCTGTCTTAAAAAGACGCCACACAATGCAAAGAAAAAACATCCTTTTGAAGAAGTGTCTTTAAATTTCAAATTAAATGGATATTAATAACCCTTCAAAAAATTATTCTGAATCTATTTATCAGTTCTGACATTGATTTAATACATAGTTCTCATCTGGCATCACAAATCTGGTAACTTTGTAATGCTGGCAATGCTGGTTGGCTGAATAGCGCTAAACTTAGTAAAGGAAGTTTGACTGTCTAGGAATGTTTTTTATTTTTTATTCAAAGCTTGGAATAATTATTTTATATTGGAGAAAAGGATGTTCCAACTGTGCAGACAGATTGATAAAGCAGAGTTTTCACCATATTTCATAAATCATCAGCCTCAGTTTGAGGTGCCCACCTTCTCTGCAGGTCTAAACACTTTCAGAATCATTAATATGAT
>CAEGAD010065112.1:0-11081 GCA_903067055.1 Poeciliopsis paucimaculata
TGCGTGTGTGAGGGTGTGTGCATGCGTGCGTGCGGGCGTGTGTGTGTGTGTGTGTGTGTGTGTGAGGGTGTGTGCGTGTGTGTGTGCGTGCGTGCGTGCGGGCGTGTGTGTGCGTGCGTGCGTGCGGGTGTGTGTGTGTGTGTGGGTGTGTGTGTGTGAGGGTGTGTGTGCGTGTGTGTGAGGGTGTGTGTGTGTGTGCGTGCGTGTGTGTATTGGGTTGTCTGTTTCTGTGTTGCCCTGTGACAGGCCACCTATCCAGGTGACCCCGCCTGTGGCCCGGAACGCAGCTGGAGAGGAACCAGCACCTCCGGACCCCACTAGGGGTAAAGGTGAACAGATAATGGATGGATGGATATTATTATTAGTAGTAGTAGCAATTATTCTACTCTTAGAGATTTATTAAAATATTATTAGTTATTTTCTGTGAGTTTTGGACGTTGGACCCGTTGGGTCGGACCTGATGTCCTGCCTCTGGACTTAATGTTTTGCCTTTTCTTTGTGACTTTCTGTCTAGTTACATACGTAACGAGACAGTTACATATAATTACATACATATAACTAATTACATATAACGTATGTAATTAGAAAGATAAAAGTTTAGATTTTCTGATGATTTATGGGAATCAAGGATAAAATCATAACCAGCGTAACGCTTCTGTCAAACAACGTGGGAATTCAAAATGACGTCCAGCTCACCGTCTGAAGCCTTTCGTCATTGATTTCATCGATTAGCATGGGTTAGCATGGGTGAGCATGCTAACCCATGCTAACCCAACCCACCAGAACCACTGCAGGTTTAATGCAGTGGTTCTGAAGTAAATATAAGTAAATATCTCCAGTTTTAGACTCTTCTGGGTAAAAAGCGCCAGCGGCCTTTCATACTCATAAAGTCCCTGAATATTAAACATTGATGTTCTACTACATCTCTGATCTGGACCCAGGTCTTGGTTCCGGCTCTGAGTGTTTGCAGCATCGTATTGCAGATCTCTGCTGCCGCTGACAGAGCACTTAGCTCCGGTGTGAACTCTGCTCATCATTTATTGATGCAGGGTTTTGCACCAGGAACCATTAGTTGTGCCCTTCCTCTGCCGCGCCCCGGACCCTCCTGCCATTATGGACCATCACTTCCAGTCCGCTCGGGTTCAGAAAGCGTCTCTGTTTGTTCCCTGAGTGTCGATGGCTGGGCCTCCAGTGATTGACTGTTTGAGTTTACTTCAGTTTTTGGCCAAAAACCCGACAGAATGAGGCTCTTTCTGCTTCTCATCCTGTTTTGGAAATATTTGAGTCAACAGAATCAGCTTCTCTTCTTTGAAGAGACAGGAACTGATGCAGCATTGATACGACTGAAACCAACTTTTTCTCAGTCAGAAACGATGGAAAATCCACGATTTTACCTCTTTACATAAACAGCAGGGAATATAAGAACCAAGCATGTTGAGGATTTCTCCATAAATAAATTACTGATGCTGGCACAGAGTTGGAACTGAGACCAGATGCAAACAATGAATCCTCACATTTATTGAAATTAAAACAAATGAACTGTCGATGAAAGTTTCTTGAATTTCCTTTTATTGTGACTCGGTGAAACGTTTTGGGTTCCTCTCCTCAACGTTCTGACAGTGGTTTGCTTCTGGCCCATTTCTCTGACAGAACTGGTGGAACTGGGTCGGGTTTCGGACTCACACACCGACTCCAGGTTCTGGTCTGTTTAGGGTTATTTTCTCTATGTGGAGAACTGATGAGTGTCGCTGTTTTTAACTTTATTCAACAGAACTCTGGACATTTCCTGGGTCTCAGGAAACACATTTCTGTTAGACAGATAATTATACATGTGGAAAATTACCGTTAAGATTCATTTTTATGCAACAGAAACTTAAATAATCATCATTGGTCTCGGTTTAAAGTTTGAGCTTCTTGGTGTAAAATCCGCGCCGGTGCATTCAGGTGTTTCCGTAAATCGGTTCTCATTATAAATTGTGATTAAGAAACATTTTCATGGCTGCTCTGACTCTGTGCCTCGTTACACCTTGACTGGCGTTGGTCTTGGCAGCAGTTTAAACATTAGGAGTTTATTAAGGCTGCCAGTAAATCCCCTAATTACTCTCGTTATCAGTTTGCAAAAGAGAATCAGCTGAGTTCAAAGTCCTTGGAACTTTAAATGCCTTTTGTATCCATACAACTTTGACTTTAAAGTAATCTTTCACGTTGCTAACGGTCTTTGTATTTAACTTATTTAACAGAATAACAAAGAGGGATCCGGTGCGGATCCCTTCAGGCCCGGTGAGCTGACGTCGTAGCGCTGATAATAAGTGGATCAGCAGATCCAGGGACATCTGCTAACGTTCCCCTCAAACTGAAACCGAATCACTGGCAGGGAGTCAGATCCGTGTGGTGCCTAAAGGACGGAGAGGACACGGCTGGAGTCCGAGACGTTCAGAGATGCTGAGGCGGCTTTTCTTCTCCTGAAGGCGACAGAAACTTTCAACAGTCGTTTATTACGTCTGTTTCTTCCTTTGGCATCAGATCTGGAGAAACATTTCAGCCAGTTGTTTCTGTTAAATAATTATCTTAAGTTTTTTCTACCAATCCCAGTGGTGAGCCAGAGGTGGCGCTATAAAGATGCATCACTTCGTTTCCCTGAAGTTTTTCCTCCTGTAAATTTTGATCGTCTTTCTGGTTGTGAGTCTCTGGACGTCCTAACAGCAACGTATTAATTTATGATCAGCAGCTGGTGTTTCTGTGAGTTACTGCAGTGAAAAACATCAAGTCATATCAAAATAAAGGAATCAGATGATGGAGACCAAAGCTAGTCCAACAGTTTCATGTTCTGATGAGGTGGAAGTTTATTTTGTAAATCTGGAAACTCAAGAACAACAAGCAGACATAAACCATGAAGAAGACAGGAAGTGGTAGAAGATGCTGTGTGTAATGACGTGATTTTAATTGTGTTTCTTATTTAATAGAACAATGCAATTGTAAAATTGTGTTGTTGGTTTTTTTCAGCATTAGTGTAATATTGACAGTTTTGCAGACATTTGTAATGGAAACACAGCTGGTCACATTGTGGCTCTTTACTCTGTTTGTGTTTGGAAAGATCCAGTTTATTTGTACTGGAACCAGTTTGTGGTCATGAAGGTGCAAAGATCCAGCAGCAGTTTGGCATTTGGACCAGTGTAGATCTGGTTCTGGTTCTTAACGGGAAAAGGTGGAGTTGTCTCTCCAGGTTGGGACAGAGGAACCTTCAGGACTCATTCTCTCTGCAACCTGAAGACACTGGATGAATATTTGTCAGTTCAAATGATCCGTCAGCCGTTTCATGCAGAAATAACGTCTCTTCCATAGCAGTATTTGTTTCCAAATGTAGATAGTTTCACCTTTAATTAAACCCACGAGAAATCTTAAATCCATTCAGAAACTTGAAAGACATCAAACATTTTCATTTTTATTAAAATAAACAGTTTCCTTTTAAAGTGAAAGTCTTAATTAAAAGCAAAGCCATCAGTGAGGCTGATTCTCCTTCCTCCTCCTGATGGATCCTGATGCTCACTAACCAAATGCATGATGGGTGAGCAGCTCTGAAAAAGATCAGCCGATAACTCCTCCTGCCTTAAAGGGATTATTTAAGGCCTAATTAGATCTGGAAAACATTTGGGCTCTGGAACGTGCAGATGTTTTTCTTAGCCACATAATGGACCCAGCAGAACAACATTAGGCACTAAATAAAAACAGGACCACACCCGAACACCAAACCCACTGCAGGATGGACGATTTGCACAGATAGACTAAACATTTAGGGTCTTTATAAACACAAGTAAAGATTTATTTTCAGTTTTCAGAAATGAACTTGCTAATCTAAAACCTTAAATGACTTAAATAGAGACAGGTTGACCAGTTTTCCATCCTGATTTGTGATTGGCTGATCAAAACCTGAAAAAAATCAGTTTTTATTTCTATTGATCAAATGTATCTAAAACATATTTGTGTTTCTGATAGTTGAACAACCAGCAGGAGTTTCTATCTGCTCAGTGATTAACCAGAGAAAAAACAATCAGACTTTAACTGGTTAATGCAAATTTATAGTTTTTTAAGGTCTGACTTTCTGATCCAGATGTTTTTTGTTAGGAACATATTTCAAAAACAAAAATGTTTCATTTTGTTTAATTTTGACAAAAAAGGACTTTCGAAACTGTTTCATATAATGAAATAAAGCTATCGTAAATGTAAATATTTAAAAGTCCATTCATTTTCTAAGTGTGTGATAAAAACTATTGTTTTACTCAGAATAAAAATATGGGATTGTGCAGAATTTAACAACAAATAGACTAAGTAGTTTCAGGCAACCTCAGCTAATCACAATATAATTTTCTTTTGTTTCCTAATTATTGTCTTTTATTTGTTTATTTCTGTGTAATGTGTTTTTTTTCCCCACGTTTTGTTCCCGTAGATGGCGGTAATGCACACGTAAATATTGTTGCGAACCGCTATGAAAAGAAGAAGAAGAACCTCAGCCAATCACATCGGTTGTCCCGCCCCCAGTTTGCGTTTTGCGTGCGCTATGCTAGTTAGTAGCAGCGTTGCTGTGATGAGAGAAGCTAGCTAACCTCGTAAGTTGCCGAATCAGTTCATGAAACTAGCTTGTATTTTATGATATTATTTGATGTTTTATGCTGAAAGCGTGAGGTAAACCTTGTGAGGAGTCTCTGTATTTGTAATAACTGACAGTAGTTTACCTGCCTAATCAAGTTCACATCAAGTTCACATCGACCTCGCGAACCCGTTAGCCGCTATGCTAGTTTGGACTGTTGTAAACTCCATTGAGCTAGGCTAAAACAGTTAGCATGTTGACTCCGTGAGTTAAATAAAATGGGGAAGATGTAATTACTCAGACTATGTGGCTAAAAGTGTTTTTGCACTGTTCTTTGTTTTATATATTTGTAGTCATGTGTTGTGTTTTATTACCTTTAGCTGTTTTTTCTGTATTAACTGGATGATTCTTATTCATATTGATAACATTTAATTTGAATAAATAAATTGTACAACAGAAGTGTAAGTGAAATCTGAGTAAAGTGATGTTTCAGTTTTATTTCATGGCAGTTAATTGTTCTGGTTTTTTGTAAAGCGTGAGTGTAATATATTTCTGACCATATGCATAGGTCAGTTTGTTATATTATCTGGATCTGGAGGACCAGAGGTCTGAGACGTGAGGCTGGATCCACCAGGTTGAAGACTTTAGATGCTCCATTCATGGATGCGACCCGTTGGCCATTTGAACAGAACCTACTGTGATAGCCCAGTGTGGTAGGACAAACTGCACTGCATTCACAGATCACTGGGAGGGGATTTACCAACCTTACACTTACAGACTGGCATATAACAAGACAGCTAAAGATCAGGATCAAACTTTTATTTTGGGCAAACAAGGTGAACACATTTCTTTTGTGTCTTTTGAATATAACATATTTCTAATACTATGTGTTTTTTGTTGTAGTTATTTATCCTCCAGGCCTTCGTAAGATTTCCTGAACTAGAGCAAATGTAATATTTCCAGTAGTTAACACTTCCTTTTATTCATGTTACCTGTTACTAAGTGATGTGTTACTGATTACATAATGCTATGTTTGCCAGTCAGACTGAGTCTCATGGCAGCAAAATCTCACAGTAGCACAAATGAAATGTTCAAAATGCTAAACACCAACATTATTTACCTTGCAGATTTTTCCATACAATGCAGTCCTAATTTTAGATAAGCTCCACAACATTTATAATGGCTCTTTTTAACATTTTGGAGCATTTACATTTATAAAATTGTGATTTATTCTCACTCAAGTTGATGATTGTCATTAGTTGTCCAGTCCTTTTTAGCCCCACTAAATGGTAGCTGTACTGACACTCAGAAATTGGCACTCTTTCATGCGTCAGTATGCAGATTGGTGGGTAATTTGGCTTCAGCTGCTGCGGCAAAAGGCACATTGATATGTTCCAGGAGAGAAACTGGAATCAAACCCACAACTGTCAGATATTCTGGCCACTACAGCCCCCTTACAGAGCAGGGAAAAGGTGCTGGAGGTTTGCTCCAGGACAGAGAAGAGAGGCCTCCCTCCTTTCAACCTGACAGACCTGCAGACTGTTCATAGTGGTGTGAAAACGCAGAGCCGGCTGACATTTTCCAGCCGACCCTGGCTTCTGAATTATTGATCACAGGCTTCACATCTCTGTCTGTGTTTGTCCTCCTCAAACGCTCCATCGGTTGTCCACCCAGCAGAGGCTGCCAATCAGCCTCTGCTCTGGTTTCATATGAAGGTAAAGTCCAGGTGCACAGTGCTCCTCTGCTTTCATCCATATATACTAGATAAATATAAGGGCGAAGTAGCAACGTGTCTGTGAGACCTACTTCTCTTTTGTTGCTGTTCTTCAGGGCCGTTGTTTGAACTATTTTCTCAGGGATGCGTTCGACTCTCTGCTCTTTTATCAGCCTCTTGTTGCCATGCTCTCAGCTCCCCGCCACCAGCTGTCGGTTATTTCTGCTTCTATGTTCCTTTCTCGTCTCCCGCCAGCCTTTTATTTCTGCCTCTCGCCCCACTTTTTTTGTTTTTCCTCTTCCAAAGCCGCCAACTCGCACACATTTACTGCTGGCAGCGGTTTTTACATCCTTTTTCTGTATTTTTTGGATTAGCTGGAATATCCTTGGCAGAGTTTGGTTTCACGTATTAACTGGCACAGAAAAAGCTGTATGACTTTAGTTTATGATTGCATTGGCACAAAGAGGATTCCAGGCGAAGCGATGGACCCAAGCAGATCGGTTCAGACCTGTGGTCCATTTGGAAGTCCGATTGTCCTCATCAGAACAACTGCTGCTTACCTGGACTGTGGAAAGGCTCTCCCAGTGGGAATATTCATGCAGGTGAGAGGCAGCTGCACTGAGGTCAAGGTCACGGCCAGAATGATTCCCTTTAGTTTGACTTGAGTTTTTGCTGCAGTTACTTGGGATCCCAGAGGAGAATGAAGATCCACCCAGTGGAGAAAGGAAAATCAGTTTTTTCCTTTAGATTTTGTTCCTGACATCAAACAGGTGGAAGACTGTGGATCGTGCAAAGGTGGCTCACACACAACAGAGTTGTGTTTTTTTGTTGACGTTTGGTAAAAAGCTTCTTCGGTCGACTCACCACCCTGACTGTCTGCGAGGTTTGAGTACCCTTGATCTGGGGAACTCTGGAGTGAAAAGAGAAGACTTAACACCTTAGCTTGCTTTGTTGCACTTCAACTCTTCGCTTTTGAAAGTGGACTGGTTAATGCCAGGCAGGTACAGTAGTTGCCCACCGCCACCAGAGTGATGTCACTAGAAGCTGCCAAGTATAAACTGAAGGTAATGCAAGCAGCTCGCCACCACGTTTCTTCCACAGCTGCCAGGATTGGGTGTCGGAGGACCCATCCTGCTGGTTGGCAGGCGCCTGGCGTTTGAGCCTCAAGGCCTGGGGCTTCGCTGAGCTCAGCCTCGGCACCATTTCCCCTCTGGGGAACACTAAGGTTGGATGTAATCTGAGAATCTGGTGCCAGTCAAGGATGGATGCCTCAACTTCCTGATTCCTGTATCAGGAGGTTTACTATCCAGCCAATCAGAGCCCAGGTAAGACATAACGGAGGATTGTCAGAGACTCGGTTCACCTCAGAGGAAGAGGTCAGGTGTTTTCTGTACTCTAAATGCAAATCAGTCATCAACACAAATAAAAAAACTCACCTATGAATGAGCTCAAGTTTCCTGACTCCAGTAAGTTTTTCCTTTTGTAGCTTTTCGTCTTTGTAAACAGAAAACCTGAGTTTTTCTCCAAGTCATTATGTAAAAACCAGCTCAGGTCTTTATCGGCAGTGTTTCAGTTTTCTTTTCCTCCTCCCTGAGCTGAAGCAGCTGTGAACGGCTGATAAGGCCGTCTTCTTCTCTTACGTCCTGCTGGTTCAGCACCAGTCCCACCACCACTGTGATTCGGACCAGTTCCGGTGGTTATTGCACGTAATCGCCTCATTTCAGCCTGAAATCAGCCTGAATGTTTGGTCTTTTTAGTGATCAGAGCACCTTGTTGCTGTAAACAGTCGAAGTAAAAGAATGACACCGGGTTCATGCATTAAACAGAACCGTGACCCGATGTTTTCCCCTGAGACGACGCCGGTTTGCTGACTGCTTCAGTGCCTGCCTATATTTAGCAGGTTGGTGGGTGTGAGGGCTCGGATCAAGATGCGTGTGTGTGTTTGTCTGTAATGAGTGTGTTTTGTGCTTCTGCAACAACACGATGACACAGCCGAGTCCCAGTTGCTAGGCAACCCCAGCTAAAACACTCGGTAGCGTTTGCTGCAGCAGGTTGCAGAGCTGCAGAGGATCACTGTGGATCCTGGAAATCTCAGCTCTGAAAACAACAGTTTGTTTCACACTCAGATTATCTGTAGACGTGGGATTTAGTGACACAGCATGACGCTGCAGATTTACCCTCCATAGAGACTCCAACTGTTCCTCAAGCAGAGGAGGAAAAGGAAAGCAACACATTTTAAAATCTGAATAAAGACATTGTAGTTTAAAATAAAGATCTGAGGCCGTTAATATGAAACGTGTTCAATCAGAAAGAAACTGAAAAACAAAACGTTACTGGAAGAAACGGCAACTGCGAAGGAAGTCAGCTGTTTGCTTCTGGAGAACTCTATTTCGGCTCCAAACTTTGACTAGGCCGTTGCAACCCCTTCTTTTTTCTCTTATGTAAATCTGCTGCCGTTGGAATCAGTCCAGTCGGTGACCGAGTTTGGGTCAAGTTTCTGGAATACTTTGGCATTCAGAGGAAATCCTGGCTGCAACGTTCACAAAGCAGCCGAATGTGACCCAAAGCCAACTTTATTTTCACGGCAGTCTGAGTGACCCATTTCCTATCTTTTCACCCAAAAAACAATCGAATTCGTGCCACTTCCACTTCTAAATCAGATGCGTATCTATAAGCGTCTGCAGTGAGTCAGCCATGTTGCATTTTGTCCAACATGCATCATAATTTGGTACCAGAAGAGGCCAAATGCAGTGAATCTGAAGGAAGCAATGGTTGTGATGATACTGTCGGCTCCCGATGCTGAATAACTTTAAAACTGATCCACAGATCGATTATTTCCTCGGTGAACAGACGCTGCTGTGTGACGTCTACATTAGGGTTGTAAATCATTCATATCCAAGACGGATTGCAGTGGCATTTTATTGTACAAACCACCTCAAACCATCTGATTTCAGCAAAAATAATTAAAATCCGAACTGAGCAGCCTTATTGAGTCTGAGGTACCCAGGACCTGTGGCTGCGAAACAATCCCACATCACCTTTTTTAGGCGTTGCTAAAAGGAGAAGCCAACGCCTTCTCCTTTTAGCACTTCCAAACTGCTGTACTGGTTCAGCCTTTCATTAATCGACACAGAGTCGCTCAATATCATCAGGTCTTCAACCAACAACACCTGGCTGCTGCTTCCTGTCTGAAATACAGTGGAAACAGCAGGGGGCATTTAGCTGTTTATCAGTAACTATAACAGGGAAATGTCTTCATATGCATCTAATGGAAACAGCAATAAAATATAGATCTATTTCCCCTCTGTTCTCACCTTTTCAAATTCAGAACTTGGGTATTTTTTAAATATAACTTTATTTACCTTAATCTTTCATATATTATTTTCTGCTTAGTTTTCACAGACAAGATGTCTGTGGACATGAAATTTCCTGGATTTGTCCAAATATTCCCTAGATTTTGGAATTGTGCCACTACTGCCTCTTTCCAACTTTCAGGCAGTGTTCGACATTCCCATGCTTTATTGTGCAGATCCAATTAGATTGACTTTGGATATTCACCAAGTTCTCTTCTCATTAGATAAGAGGGTTGATCATTTCCTGGAGTTGACATATTAACTTGCCTCAGGGCGTGTCTTTGAAAAATGCATATCATTTACATTATCTTGTCCCTGCTTTCTAATTTTGTAATAAGGTTTGAACTCGACCTTCCATTCCCATTTGATAACATGAGTGAACAATGGTTAATCTTTAAACCCTATCACTTTGAGCCCTCTTATTCCTGGAATCAAAGCCTGATATTCCGCCCTCTTCTTCCTGCTCAAACACACCTTGAAGCTGGGAGGAACCAACAGCTGCTGAAGGTGAAAGGTGATTGGCTGCAGCCTCCCTGCACTGACGCGTGATTCATAGATCAGAGCTCAACCGTGTTTTTGGTCAGAGGAAGTGAAACTCTCACAGTCGCTGTGACTGAGAGCAAAAATGGAGCAGAATCAGCTGGACCAAGAAACTTTCTCCTGTTCGATCTGCCTGGATCTACTGAAGGATCCGGTGACGATTCCCTGTGGACACAGTTATTGTATGAACTGTATTAAAGATCACTGGGATACAGAGGATCAGAAAGGGATCTACAGCTGCCCTCAGTGTAGGGAGACATTCACACCAAAGCCTGCACTAAAGAGGAGCACCATCCTAGCAGCGTTAGTGGAGCAGCTGAAGAAGACTGGACTCCAAGCTTCTACTGGTGATCACCGCTATGCTGGACATGAAGATGTGGCCTGTGATTTCTGCACTGGGAGAAAACTGAAAGCCATCAAGTCCTGTTTAGTCTGTCTGGCCTCTTACTGTGAGAAACATCTGCAATCCCACCTTGATGTCCCTGGACTAAAGAATCACAAGCTGGTGGAGCCGAACAAGAACCTGCAGGAGAACATCTGCTCTAAGCACGATGAGGTGATGAAGATGTTCTGCCGCACTGATCAGAAGTGTATCTGTTATCTCTGCTCTGTGGATGAACGTCAAGGCCACAACACAGTGTCAGCTGCAGCAGAAAGGACTGAGAGGCAGAGAGAGCTGGAGGAGAGACGAGGAAACATCCAGCAGAGAATCCAGGACAGAGAGAAAGATGTGAAGCTGCTTCAACAGGAGGTGGAGGCCATCAATCACTCTGCTGATAAAACAGTGGAGGACAGTGAGAAGATCTTCACCCAGCTGATCCGTCTCCTCCAGGAAAGAAGCTCTGATGTGAAGCAGCAGATCAGATCCCAGCAGGAAACTGAAGTGAGT